>JAHHZJ010008346.1:0-26539 GCA_021437245.1 Aegilops speltoides | reverse complement strand
ATTGGGAGATCAAGGAAATATGCCCTAGAGGCAATAATAAAGTTATTATTTATTTCCTTATTTCATGATAAATATTTATTATTCATGCTAGAATTGTATTAACCGAAACTTGATACATGTGTGAATACATAGACAAACATAGTGTCACTAGTATGCCTCTACTTGACTAGCTCGTGAATCAAAGATGGTTAAGTTTCCTAGCCATGGACATGAGTTGTCATTTGATTAACGGATCACATCATTAGGAGAATGATGTGATTGACTTGACCCATTCCGTTAGCTTAGCACTTGATCGCTTAGTATGTTGCTATTGCTTTCTTCATGACTTATACATGTTCCTATGACTATGAGATTATGCAACTCCTGCTACCGGAGGAACACTTTGTGTGCTACCAAATGTCACAACGTAATCGGGTGATTATAAAGGAGCTCTACAGTGTCTCCGAAGGTACTTGTTGAGTTGGCGATTTCGATATTAGGATTTGTCACTCGATTGCTCTGAGAGGTCTCTCCGGCCCTCTCGTAATGCACATCACTATAAGCCTTGCAAGCAATGTAGTTAATGAGTTAGTTACGGAATGATGCATTACATAACGAGTAAAGAGACTTGCCGTAAAGAGATTGAACTAGGTATTGGGATACCGACGATCGAATCTCGCAAGTAACATACCGATGACAAAGGGAACAACGTATGTTGTTATGCGGTTCGACCGATAAAGATCTTCAGAGAATATGTGGAGCCAATATGAGCATCCAGTGTTCGCTATTGGTTATTGTCCGGAAACGTGTTTCGGTCATGTCTACATAGTTCTCGAACCCGTAGGGTCCGCACGCTTAAGGTTTCGATGATAGTTTTATTATGAGTTTATGAGTTTTGATGTACCAAAGGAGTTTGGAGTCCCGGATGAGATCGGGGACATGACAAGGAGTCTCGAAATGGTCGAGACGCAAAGATCGATATATTGGACGACTATATTCGGACATCGGAAAGGTTCCGAATGGTTCGGGTATTTTTGGAGTACCGGGGATGTCGAGGATTTGTCACGGCAGATGTCCTAGCGTAAGGACTTAGTCGTGGAGCCATTGCTACGGGTTTACTTGAAGGGGTTAAAGCGGACACAAAGACACAAGGGTTTATACTAGTTCGGCCCCTTCGATGAAGGTAAAAGCCTACGTCTAGTTGTGATGGAATTGATGTGGTTTTGATGGATAGGGAGCAAACAAGCTTCCTAGGCTCGAGTTGTGGTTGTCTCCCTTGAACCGTCGCCGGGTCGCCCCCTTATATACACGGGTAACGCCCGTCGGTTCATAGAGTCCCAACCGTTCATACTCAGATCCCGGTTGGTATCTCTCTATTCCTAACTTACAATACAAGTTATACATCAGGCCGGTTTACGGCTACAAGTTCTAAACCGACTACAGGCCTTGGGCCTTTTTCTACTTATACCACTACGGAGTTAACTCGGCCCAGGCTGGCCGGTTTACACCTAGTGATAATATCCCCAACATTAGGCCCCAGATTGATTTTGAACTGGTTCATGTCAATCCTTCACAAAGCATGTATCTTGGACATCTTCTATTGACTGGTAAACCGCCATGTCGTCATCACTTCTGGTCACTGTAAACCGGCATGACATCATCTTGAAATTTGTATCATTTATAACGCCCTCTTTTAATAGCAGCCTCGATCCACGCTGCTGACCTAGCTTGGCTGTTTTATAAATAGGACCGAAGGGTCATTTCTTTCTTCCTTCGCCTCCTCTTCTTTGTCTTCTCAAGGCCGTTTGGAGCTCCGCCACCGTCGCCGACCTCCGCTTCGCCCCGGCCGTCTGATCGACCGAACATACTGTAATATTGCGCCTCATCCCGCCTTCTCCGCTCCCGTAAGCTTCTTTCCTTCTCGACTTAGATCTGTTTTTAGGTTCCATTTTCATGTTGTGTTCTTCGCTGCCTCGTCATTCTTTTAACTTTGAACAACACCGTGAATCAGATCGATTAATAGCGATTCCTGCAAGATCCGCTGTATTTTCTCCTCTTAAGTCCATGGATCTTCCGTGATACATATCCGCTTCATAGTCCACTTCCGCTTCGCTTTACTTCGCGAAATATTTTCTCGCTTTCAGAACCTGTGTTTGATCCGCAGCTATAATAGGATCTTGTGAAACTTGTTTCGCAAACTAACTATCCATAGCTTCAATTGCTTCCAAAGCCTAGATTAGGCGGTTTAACTCACCATAGGAAAAAGTCGCTAAACCGCACAGATACACCATTAGTCTCCTTGTTAAACCGCCGAATCCACCGATATCATATCACAGAAACCGTTTATAGACGCCTCCCGTTTATGATAACTTAGATCAATCACCTTGTATCAAGCATGCTCTTGAACCGGATCAATTACTTTTTGTAGATCTTATCATGGCCAAACAAGTGTATGAATGCAACTGGTTCTTCGCCACCGAAGTCACAAATGAATGATCCGGTCTCGATTGGCTTTTAGATGACAAAGATATACCCATCGAGGGTCCTCGGAGAGGAATGTCCTCCCACACCCCAGAAGGAGAAGTTGTGGTCTTCGCAGATCACCTGGCCCGGGGCTTCAAACCGCCCGGTTCAAAATTTTACTGGGACGTGTTAGCCAATTTTCAGCTCCGTCCCCAGGACATTGGCCCCAACTGTCGTGGTTCTAAGTCTGACAGTAGAAGTAGGGGTAGGTTAAGGAGAGGCGATGTTCTAGCTATGGAGCAGCTTATGAGACAAAGGATGTACGAGTTCAGCCCTTCCTAAGAAGTAACAGCCCCACGCCCTGAGCCCCGAGGCGGTCGAGTGGATTATGAGTATGAGTATTACAAGAGTCTCGAACCTTCTACCTGTGGAGGGGGTGGCTTATAGAGTGCGCCAAGACCCCAGCCAGCCCACATAATGGAGGGATTAAAGTATATTGCTTAGGGGGTTACCGGTAACGCCTCATAAGGTGCCTTAACTATCATTAAGTCTATTCAATAGCACACCGCTATGCAGTTGTACTGCCTTTCCGACCTTCCGTGGTCGAGTGAGTCTTCATGGTCGAGTGAGTCTTCCATGGTCGAGTCCTTCCACCGGGTCGAGTGGATTCTCTTGGTCGATCGAAGATGACCTCTTCTACGGGTACCCTTGGTAGGACGCTTAGGTCAGGCCTATGACCCTACCCTAGGTACATGAATCCATCATTAGCCCCTAATGGATTGAGGCTTGAGTGAAGGAGGAGTTGACGTTGTTTCCCATCGCTTTTGCATTCTCGCTACGGTTGTCTTGGATCAAGATCTTCTTTGTTGATAACAAGTGACTTTCCTTCACCGACTTGATCCATTCTTGTTCTTCACCGAGTGACTTTCTTTGCTATATTTGAGTAACGGATCTCAGAGATCTCGCATTTGACAGATCGATCCGCCGCTCGCGATCTCGCGGATACTTAAATTTGGGGAGCGCGCGAACGGAACAGATCAAGGGCGCTTGATGGGACGTAACAGGGCGCCGATTTTCGCTACCGCTTCCGCCACGACGCTTCAAGGGCGCCGCCGATATGATTGATCGCTGGTCCACATGTCATCCACTGAAGGATGCTATAAATGTAACTCCGGAGGCTCGTGCACGCTTCTCTTTTTCCTCCGTTCTTCCGCTCCGCCTCCACCTCCGCCATCGCTTCCTTGCCATCTCTCCTTGCGCATTCGGCCGGCGCTATGGGCAAAGAGAAGACGACGATGCCGGAACGCGCGAAGAAGGCGCTGGTGGCGGAGAAGGCGCCGCGTCGAGAAGGCGGCGGAGATCCACCGTCGCGCGGTTCTTCGTCGAGATCCAAGCTGCCGAAAGGTGGGTCCAGGGGATCGGATCCAGCCGACGATCGTGGAGAAGGATCTCTTGATATGGCCAACGACGGATTGATTCCCCACAACGCCGCGAGACTTCCCCGCCGAGAGTGGCAGCCCCAACCGTAAGAGGGTGAGTGCGGCTTTTGGCCACCCATGTCGATCGAGGTTTTTCGCTGCCGAAAGTGTGTTCTTTCGGGTTTTCTGAATTTCTTCGAGCCCAGCTCCACCATTTCACTCCAAACTCCATCGCATACCTTGCCGCTGCTTGTATCCATGTGCGAGAACTTCCTGGGCTGTCGACCGCACTGGGGCTTGTTCAAGTACATCTTCACATGTCGCTCTCAGACCGTGAAGAAAGCAAGCCCTGGTGACGAGAAGACCCAAGTGGTCCAGATGTGTGGTGGTTTAGGAGTTCAGTTGAGGAGCAAAAGCACTTTTCCAGCTATGCATTTTCCCGAGTCGGTTAGGGGTTGGCAGTCGACCTGGTTCTATTGTTTGAACGAGACGACGCCGGGCAATGACCGCCTCCCGCATTCACCATGAGTCGAGTGAATGTGCCCTCCTCCTCAAGGTTGTTCCTCAAGAGAGGGCTGAAGTGAAGATGCTGATGGACCGAGTGGTGCAGCTGGTTAGGGACGGAGGATCGCATGGATCTCCGGAGGTTTTTTTCGAGGCGAATCCAGCCCCTTCGGGCCCGGAGTCATCAGATGTGGTTGTATTGCGGCATCAAGACGAGACTCAGGCAACCCGGAGGCAGCCGACGATGCCGAGTGGAAAGATGGATGGCTTCAATCATCGAAACAAGGACAATCTCGCGATCCCGGAGGATTTCTCCGCTTGATCATGACAGCTGCTCCGTATAAGGTACACTTGTTCTGCTTTTCGTTGTATGTCCGCCGAGTAAGCTTCGTAATTTGGTCGATCAACTCGCTTTGATATCTCCGTGCCCTCACAGAGCTGTACTCAATGCCCAACGGCGCCTGTGTTCCACCGAGGAAGGGAAGCCAAGGGAGGTGAGAGCCAAGAAGAGTGGAATTCAGATGACGCAGGAGACGCACGACAATGACGATGACGATGACGAGGACGACGAGGACGACGAGGATGAAGAGGAGGAAGCCGCACCACCGCTTTTGGAAAGGCGGTCAAAGCTTGTGCATGACCTTCGGCTGAACGTGGTAGGGGTCGCGATCGCCTCAGCGACCAAACGCCTCTGACCGCCTCCGGTGCCGATCGAGAAGGCGCCAAGCAACCGGGTAGTTCCGCCGAGGACTACCAAGCCTTTGCCAAAAATGAAGGTGTCCATCCCTACCATCTCGTGGTAAACACATTGCTTAAGTCTTCTTGCTTCAAACAAATTTTGCCTCTCGATTGATATATGAATTGGTCGATCGACTTTTGAGTTTCAAACATGACTTCAAACCTCGCCTGTTGATGACCATGAGATGGAGGACGCCACCTCAAATCTTGGTATTATATCCTTAATTCTCGTTCTCACCGACCGACTCAAGATTCCTAATCTCAACTTTTTCTTGAAGCTCCAAATGATAACATCATCACTCTCCCGATGACGATGATGAGGATGAGGAGCCACCAAGGCTAGGAGGAGCAGGAAGGCAAATCACCGGCAGAGAAACCCAAGGAGCAACGGCACCCGAGACCATCATGACGGAAGGAGGGCGGCACTCGACATACCGTGACCTTCGCGGTGTCACCACCAAGGCTCGACCCACTTCGCCGAAAGTGCTGACAACCTTCGATCTTCACCACGCACCACGCCCCGGAGGACCAAGGCGATGTCATAAGGAGGCGATCCGCAAGCAGGGATCATGATGGAGCAGTGAAGATCGCCGATGCGAGCCAAGCAGCCATTTATGCCACCGCCTTCAGAGCAATGTTCAGTCACGACCACCACCACTGCTCATAGGATATGCTATCGAGACTTTTCTTTCTCAAATTTATAGTAATAGCAATCACCCAAAGGTGTGTCGATAAAAACTCCGGTGAGCGGGGCATCGCGAGTGCACCTGGCGGGTGTAGTCCCCATATAAGGTCGATCACCGGGCAATGGTCTTAGGCTTCATAAGTAAATATTGATCATCACCAATGAAACGAATGTAGCCGAGACCAGTGGGGCACGCTGAGTGCACCCATCGGTGTAGTCCCCGAGGCTGTGATCGATCGCCGCGCTGATTACAATCAAGGATTTCTGGTCGATCGATCGACACAATTTTTTTTTTTTTGTTTGTCGATCGTCGACTCGCTTTAGGCTTACTAAGAATGGAACCGGTCGATCGGTCGACTCGCTTTTTTCATCGGGTCGATCGGGTCGACTATGTCTTGAATAAGACCAAGGGGGCACGCCGAGTGCACCCATCGGGTGTAGTCCCCGAGACTACGGTTGAATGCTTGCATTCGATCGTAGTCTTAGAAACGCATCATTTTTCTTTTGATTCACTCGGAGGTGGATTATCTCGATATTTTCGCAATCGACTCTTCGCAGAATCTTGTGATCTTGCGGCACGCTTATATCGAATCGGCAGCAAGCATATTCAGCTCGAATTGACTTGAAACGGTGCAAGAGAATCGACGAAGGCTAAAGAGGAGACCAAAGGTATGTTTGGTGAGATTTCGACGACTGGCCCTCCTCCCACTTGCTTCGAAGTTTGACTTTGCTGCGATTTACGTGCAAGGTGAGGGAGGCTCAAAGGAAGAAGGAGCTTGAGCTGTCCGAGAAGACAAGCTTGCCGATGAAAAGCTGGCCTCGCTGCTAAGCTCGAACAGATAACGCCGATCCAAGATCGCTTCCGCCGCCGCAAGGATGCTGAGCGAATGAAAGTCGACAAGAAAAATCGACCGAGAAGATCCTCCAACTGGCCGGGAAGAAGAACGAGATGGAAAGCTTCTTGGGCGGCCTTGCTAAGAAACTGCTTTCTCCAAATCAAGGTAACCTTTTCCACTCGACCAATCTCCTCAACTGCTATGTTTTCCTTGACTGCTTTTCCGACTCGTAGTTTTGTTTTTGCGAGTTCTCCAAGAACTTTGAGGAAGAGACCAGCCACCGAGATTTAACCTTGATCCACCAATTTCCCGTGAACGATGAAACTGCCATGAGTGTCTTCCGACCGGGTCCCGCTGTCATTGCTAGGATTACCTCGCAAGATCAAGGTGGCTACGCTCGCGATCGACTCGACGCCTCGCCCATCGAGACACTCCAAAATGACCTTGAGTCATTGATGGTCGATCGAACGCCGCCCCGACCGAAAGTGCAAGAGTGGAAGAAATCTTCGCCCGGTGCGGTGCGGACGCCGCTTCTATGTCCGCGCGAGTCCATTGCAAGGAAGCTCGAGAAGATAAGTTGGCGATTCCGAGTGGCCAATACCAAGAAGCACGACTTCGTAACCTTCATGGAGACTTTCATCGCTGCGCCACGCTGAATTGCGGACGGATTGATCTTGACGAGTTCGTTGTTTCCATCCAGCCTCCACAGAGGGGTAAAAACTTTTTGACCTTAAATTTGCCTCGTATGCCGAGTGGAGTTGTAACCGATAAAACCTTAATGTGCTTGGTGCCCGAGCACTCTCGGTTATTTTAGGTATCGACCTAAATTTGGATTGAATGTTTGGGTATGATTGCTTTGGCTTGAATTGCTTTTGCGTGTCAACAATGGGATGTCGATCGCAATGACTTATTCCTTAGGCGTAGCACGAGCTGCAGCTAAGCCTCCGAGTGAAAGCATGGCTTATCACTCGGTAGGATTTAAATAACTTAGGCGAAGCTGGGCTGCAGCTAAGCCCCGAGTGGGAGTTTTGCTTCCACTCTCAGAGGATTTCTTTTATCTTAGGCGCAGCACTGGCTGCAGCTAAGCCCCGAGTGGGAGGTTTGCTCTCCACTCTGGTAGGATTTCTTTTATCTTAGGCGCAGCACGGGCTGCAGCTAAGCCCCGAGTGGGAGGTTTGCTTCCACTGTAGGATTTCTTTTATCTTAGGCGCAGCACTGGCTGCAGCTAAGCCCCCGAGTGGGAGGTTTGCTTCCACTCTGTAGGATTTCTTTTATCTTAGGCGCAGCACTGGCTGCAGCTAAGCCCCGAGTGGGAGGTTTGCTCTCCGCCGCCGACACGCTGTATTTGTGTCAAGCTCGAGAAGAGGGTCGCAATGACACGCTGTATTTGTGTCAAGTCGAGAAGAGGGTCGCAATGACACGCCAGTATTTGTGTCGGCTCGAGAAGAGGGTCGCAATGGCTCGCACCTCGCTTTCTTGCTAATATACTTCATACTTAGGCGCAGTCCTTGATCTAGCTTAAGCCTCCGAGTGAAAGTCCGCTTACCACTCGGTAGGATTTTTAATAACTTAGGCGAGCACTGGCTGCAGTTAAGCCCCGAGTGGAAGTCTGCTACCACTCGGTAGGATTTGTAAAACACTTAGGCGCAGCACTGGTTGCAGCTTAAGCCCCGAGTGGAAGTCCTGCTTACCACCTGGTAGGATTTGTAAAATACTTAGGCGAGCACCGAGCTGCAGTTAAGCCTCCGAGTGGAAGTCCGGCTTACCACTGTAGGATTTTAATAACTTAGGCGGAACGGATTCGCGATTAAGCCACCCACCGGGTGAGGTGAAAATTGTACTTGACTCAAAGTAAAAGTGACAAAAATTATGAAGGAATTATGACACTATTGCTTCAAAACGCTACAAGAGTGCTTTATTACAATTCTTCCGAGTGAAAAACTTTATGTAAAACGGGCGGAGTAGATCCGATTCCAAGCTCGGGCTCATCGATATCGTGGTTCGACATTGTAGAGACGATATGCCCCATTGTGGAGAACCTTGGTAACGATAAAGGACCTTCCCAGAGGGAGCAAGCTTATGTTGCTTCGCTGATCCACCCAAGGACCAGATCCCTTCCCGAAGGCTCGACCTCTCACATTTCGGGCGACAGCGCGAAGTCTTGCGGGTAAATGGTTGAGCGGATCAAAGCCATTTCCTTCCTCTTCCAGAGGTCGATCGATCCTCGACGCGCTTTTGCTCAGCTTCGCTTCATTATAAAGTTCAATTCGTGGAGCATTGTGAAGGAGATCACTGGTAAACTGCTTCGCCCCATAGACCAGAAAAAGGAGTTCTCCCAATGACCGATTAGGCGTGGTCCGCAGACCCCAAAGCATCAAGGAAGTTCGTCGACCCAAGCACCAGCCGCATGCTTGAGATCTCGTGATCAAACGGGCTTCGCACTTTGAGGATCAATCCATTGGCTCGCTCGCCTCGGCCCATTCGACCGTGGATGGGCAATCAAGCGTAGTCGACTCGTATGCCTTGGGAGTTGCGTAAACCCTTGAATTCTTCCGAGTCAAAATTCACCCATTGTCTGTGATAATACCGTAAGGGACTCCATATCCGAACGCCAACTTTCTCGATGAAGGAAACAGCAGATCAGCATTAAGTTTTTGATCGGCTTAGCCTCAATCCACTTGGTGAACTTGTCGATCGCTACCAAGACATGCGTGAAGCCGCCCGACCCGCTCGCAAGGGACCGATCATGTCCAACCCCCATACCGCAAAAAGGCCGCACGAGCGGAATGGTCTTCAAGGTCGACGCGGCTTGTGTGACATATTAGAGTAGAACCGACATCCTTCGTGACTTATCCACTATTTCTTTCGCCATCTCATTTGCTCTTGGCCAAGAAAATCCTGCTCGGTATGCTTTTGGCTACAATGGTCCGAGAGGACGATGGTGACCACAGTCCCCGAGTGGATATCATTGAGTATGACTCGACCTTCTTCGTGTGTTATGCATTTTTGTCCGACTCCGCTGGCTTTCTCTCAGATAATCGCCCATTGATAACGGTAAAGGCTTTGGATCGACGGACGATCCGCCGAGCCTCTTCCTCATCCTCCGGGAGTTCCTTTCTCGTAATATACGCAATGTATGGAATTGTCCAATCGGAGTGACCACTAAAACCTCCATGACCAAGTCGACCACCGCCGGACCTCAACTTCACCGAGTCTGTGGCACTCTTGGGTTGTGGGGCTTCTCTATGTAAGGATCTTCCTTGATCGACGGAATGTGTATATGTTCCAAAACACGCCACTCGAATGGCTTCCTCTTGACCCTATCTTCGCCAGTCATCCGCACTCGATTTTTCAATGGGGATGTGATGGAGTTCCAACCCTCAAACTTCTTTTTCCAAATTTTCCTCATCGATTGCAATATCCGTCATAGCCGGGCTTTCACGCCCCACTCCTTCATCACTTGATTGACTACTAAATCTGAGTCGCCATAAACCATCAAAGCGACGGACGCCGAGTGAGATGGCCATGCTAATCCATATAAGAGGGCCTCAGATCGCCTCATTGTTGGAGGAATCAAAGTGAATCGAGCACATACTTAAGCTTATCTCCTCCGGGGAAACCAGAACAACCCCAAAGACTGTAACCATTCAAAGATCTTGGAGCCGCCAAAGAACATGGTCCAATGCTCCGAGTGAACTTCACCGGTTGTCGTTGTTCGATCCACTCGCAAGGAAATCTGCTATAGCTCGACTTAATGGCTTTTGCCTCGAATTTGATATCAAGGGAAGAAGTTCAATCGCCCACTTTGCCACTCGACCGTTGCGCTCTCGTATGTAAGATCTCCGATAAAGGGTATCTCGCTTCGATAATGAGGGTATCTCCGCTGATGGAGTCAAAACTTCGCATGATAATACACCGGGCGCTGAACTTTGAAGGCCTTTCCTTCCTCTTCCCGCCGATCGTAAGCACGAAACCCATAACTTGTCCAAAGGGCTGCAATGTAAAGCAACAGAGGCTCTTTGCTGATTGGAGCAGCAAGCACCGGCTGGGTGGAGAGCAGAGCTTTAGCTCGCAAACGCCGCATCACTTCCGAGTCCACTCAACTTGTCACCTTCTTCATCACCGGTAAAGAGGTAATGCCTTTTCACCGAGTCGTGAGATGAATCGACTTAAAGCGCCAAGCATCCAAGAAGCTCGACGCCGTGCACTCGCACAGTATGCTTCATTCGAGAATAGTGCCGATCTTCTTCGGTTAGCGCCGATTCCTCGCTCGAAACGAAAACCGAGTAGTTTCCCACCAGAACCCCGAATGTGCACTTTGACGGATTGAGCTTGATATCGCATCGCCGAGGTTGGCAAATGTTTCGCGAGGTCACGAAAGCAGGTCGGAACCCTTTCGCGACTTAACGATTTATATCATCCATATACGCCCACATTCCGACCGATCCGAGGAGAAGACACTTCAATCATTCGCATAAATGTGGCTCCGCATTCTTGAGGCCGAATGGCATGGTGATATAGCGTATAATCTTAATGGAGTGATGAAAGCTGTTTTATTTCGCCGGGTCCATACAGACGGATCTGATGATACCCGAATATGCATCCAAAAAGACATCTTCACACCCCGCGGTCGAGTCGACAATTTGGTCGATGCGGGAAGAGGAATGATCCTTCGGCAGGCCCGATTAATGTGCTTAAAATCAATGCACATGCGGAGGGAGTTATCCTTCTTGGGGACCATGACAACATTGGCGAGCCACTCGGAGTGGTAAATCTCTGATAAATCCTGCCACAACAATGAGCCACTTCTTCTCCAATAGCCTTTCTTCTTCTCGACGGCGGACCGCCAAGATGCTCTTTCACCGGTTTCGCTGATTTGTCGACTCAAGGCGATGCTCACCAGCCTCGACACCCGCATGTCACCGCTTCCATGCAAAATGTCCCAGCTTCACGGAGGAACCGGATGAGCGCTTCTTCCTATTTCGAGTCGAGTGTTGCTGATATGTGAGTCGGAGCTGCATCGATCACCGGTGAATATGGACGGCTTTGTCTCACCAGACGACTTGAATGCGATTCCGTGGCTGGCCTCTTAGACTTTAGCAAATCACTCGGATCTCGCTTTTGCATATACTCTTCAATTCGATCACGACACTTGGGAGTCGGCAATCTTGAGCCCTTCCGAAGCACTCTTCCGCTTTCTTCCTATCGCCGTGACAAAGATCACCCTTTGGGTCCCGGCATTTTCAGCTTGAGGTACACGAGCATGGTCGAGCCATGAATCGTGCATAGGCGGCTCCCCAAAATGGCATGATATGCACTCGAAAATCTACAACCTCAAAGGTCAACTTTTCTTTGCGAAGTGCTTGGAATCACCAAAACCACGCCAAGGGCTATTTGGCCGAGTGAGTTGGCCTTCTTCCCGGTATGACCTCGCGGAAACTCATATTGTCGGGCGCCAATCGACATCGGAATGCCCATCCCTTTCAATGTATCCAAGATACAAAGCAAATTCAGCCCACTACCGCCATCCATCAACACTTTTGTCACCGAGTGCCTTCGACAACCGGATCGACCATCAGCGCGCCGCCTGGTGGTGGCAATGAGTCGGTGATCGACCGGGTCGAATGTGATGGGTGTCCGGGACCATTTCACATAACTTGGCTTAACTGGGCAACCATATTCACCTCTCGATTGATGACTTTCACGACTTTTGCTTTCCACATCTCGCGAAGATCATCGAGTGGAGTTGACATGCGGTATTCCTCCTCACGCCCTTCTTTATCTCCGCCTTGTTCGCCTCTTCTCCTTGTCCTTAGACCGCTTGCCCTCAAACCGCTGGATCAGAGTCGACAATCGCGCGTGGTGTGCTTTTGGGTAAATAATGTTGCCCTCTTCATCTTTCTTCGTGTGAATATGGCATGGCATATCCAACACGCCATTTCCTTCTTTATCTTTCACTTTCTTCGGATTCCGTGATCCTTTGGGTTTCCTTGAACTTCCCTTGAGTGACGCCGTGGCCTCTCCAGAGCTGCTGGCTCGGCTTTGGCGCTTTTGCTTCCGGATCGAATTACCCTTCTCCGATCGACTCGCTTGTACTTGCCGCCGAGTCGGTCTTCTTCCTCCGCCACATGATTTGCTAGCAATTCCATCATTCGACTCAAGGTCATGTCCCCGTTCGACCAACTTCGACTCAATTCTCTGCTTTTGACCCCGCCCTGAAGGCTAAACCGCCCGATGGTCTCCGACACATTTTCCACGGTATTGTGCAGGTAATCCACCTCCAATGTACTCTCGAGTTTCATTGGTCTTTCGAGACACAAACTTGCAGCTCACAAACCAGCTGGTCGCTTGCAAGTTCCTTCAAAGTCCCGATTTAATACTCGACAAATCCTCCCAAGTATATATGTCATTGCTGAGGTAATTGACTCAACCATGCTCGCCGAACCTTCCAACATGAGGGGCAAATGTTTCATGGCCACCTCGCCATTTCCACCACCAATCAACAGCCACTCGGTAATCTTCAAGCCAAGTTTCGTGCTTAGATTCTCCAAAGGAACTTGCAGACTCGCCGCCAATCTGAAATTGGGGGAATCATCGCGCCCCGATAGCCCTCGCTAAAACATTCTCGACCGGAGACATGCACTCGATCGCCGGTGGGTGCATCCTCTCGTCCTCCTCGATGGGCCCTGCTCGGCCGACCAGTGCCTTGCACGATAATGGACCGCGATCAAAGCTCGGTTCCTCGGGTCGACCGAACCCTTCGCTTCAGATCGAATCGTTTTCGCCGCCTTGTCGCCGAGGAGCGATGACCCTTCCTCGAGGGGAAAGGGGCACTCGACGCCTATCATCTCGGCCGACCGGTCCCCAAGCTGCCCCCGCGGTTGTCGCGTTCTTCCCGCCGCGGAGGCGATCCGGGTCAGGAGTCGATCGATGTTGTTCGCAGCGACGGATCGATCAGGAATCCTGCGCGATCGCGACACGGCTGAGTTCTCGTCACCGCTGCTCGAGTAAATCTCGATCGGCTGCAAACCTCTTCCAGCTTCGACCGACGGCTGAATAGACTCGCTATACGAAAGGTACCGCTAAATTTGAATTGGCGCGGTATACCCGAGTCGGGCGGAAAAGCCGACGCCGACCGGATTCGTGGAGTCGCTGCTGCTGCTGCTCGCCGAAAGTGCTCGCCAGATTCTCCAAACGAGCACGCCACCACATTGGCCAAACGAGCTTCTCCAAGGCACGAGCCTCGTGGGTCTCTCCGCGATGGGAGTATGTAGTGCATCCATGTTCCACGACGAAGCTCTTTCTCTCTCAGAAGAGTCGAGTGTCTCGGCTGGTACTCCTCGTGTTCTTGCACGGGTCACCTCCTCCGGCGCCTCCGCCGCGGGCGGCCGAGGATCGTGAGGGCCGCCGACCATGAGGACCTCCGCCACCGATCGCCGCTATCACACTCGATGCGCTTCTACGAGCTACCGACAGATCGAACAGCCAGAGGGATTCGCCGGGCTCAATAGTCAGAACTTGGGCGGTGGCTGTCCGGCGAGCCACCGCAGCTTCACCCACCGCCAAGCTCGACCTACCAGAGCGCTTATACCGTGGGAGATCAAGGGCGATCGATAAGGAGTCGATCGACACGGAGTCGACGGTTGCCGCAGCAAAACGCCGCGAACACATGCACGAAAAGGCCGCTCACGGACGGGAGCGCCGATGTCAAGAGGGGCCTCCCGAGCTATGCGGAGTCGCTGGCGATAAAAGTGAGAGCACCGAGACGGATCTCGTGCCCCGCGCCAAAACTCCGTAAGTCATCGTGATGAAGGTACTGAAGTACAGAACTCCTCCACAAATCGCTAGAACACCGCCCCACGGTGGGCGCCAACCGTCGTGGTTCTAAGTCCGACAAAGAGAAGTAGGGGTAGGTTAAGGAGAGGCGATGTTCTAGCTATGGAGCAGTTGTGGAGACAAAGGATGTACGAGTTCAGCCCTTCCCTAAGAAGTAACAGCCCCACGCCCCTGAGCCCCGAGGCGGTCGAGTGGATTATGAGTATGAGTATTACAAGAGTCTCGAACCTTCTACCGTGGGAGGGGGTGGCTTATATAGAGTGCGCCAAGACCCCAGCCAGCCCACATAATGGAGGGATTAAAGTATATTGCTTAGGGGTTACCGTAACGCCTCATAAGGTGCCTTAACTATCATTAAGTCTATTCAATAGCACACCGCTATGCAGTTGTACCGCCTTCCCGACCTTCCGGTGGTCGAGTGAGTCTTCATGGTCGAGTGAGTCTTCCATGGTCGAGTCCTTCCACCGTCGAGTGGATTCTCTTGGTCGATCGAAGATGACCTCTTCTACGGGTACCCTTGGTAGGACGCTTAGGTCGTGCCTATGACCCTACCCTAGGTACATGAATCCATCACCAACTCCGTCACCAATTTATGCCACTTTCAAGTACTATCTGAAGTATATCTTCAAGAGGAACCTTCTGTTGAACTGCTTAGAGACCTTCCATCTAAACCGTCGACCGAATTCACCGACGGCCCCAATATCAATTGGGTGGCATGGCTATTCAAAAGAGGAAGGAGATCACCTATTCCCATGTCAAACTCCATACTCACCCCAAGGAGTGGAATGCGACTTGGTTTTATTGCAAAGATACTTTCTTGAAGATGAAAATCCTTACCCGGCTTTCGGCCCGTAGCTGCTAAGCAACACCCATCCGCTTCCACAAAGATTGAGCGCCAAAGATAGAAGCAAATATGCCTCGCGAATCGCCCAAGCTCCGAGCTTTTATGGCTAACGGTTTGACCGAATAGATCTTGCACGCCGCTGGTTATCATGGGGCATATCGCCTCGAGCCGGGCGCTTCGCTTGATGTGCCAAGACATCGGTAGTGTCGACGACCCACTCCGACACACAAAACTCGAACTTTCGATGATGAAGTTACGGACTCGTAAAAGGATGTCAATGAACCGAGCACCTCTATGCTCAAACCGCCTAGCTCTCATCGCACCACCAACAAACCGCCATGTAAGTTACTAGTCGTTCCATCATTAAACCTCATATCGCTTCATGTATCCAACATTTAATTATTTCGATCCAGTGGTGATAATCCGCTTTGGAGCAAGAAACTTTCACAAGCCAAAGCGAAAAGGTGGCAGCCAACCCGCCCAAAACCAAAGTTGTCAAGAAATCAGCCCATAAGAGAAAGACCATCGCTTCATCTCGACCCAGCCATTCACGGCGATGTGGGTAATCCGGATCTTGAGGTAGAAGTTGATTCTCTTGGCTTGCTTTTTACACGCCTTTATTGATGATGATGCTTGTCGATGATGCAAGCCAAGAATGCAGATTCACCGAGGTAACTATTCTCTTCCGATTCAGCAAGTTTGCCTTTACCAAAATTTCGCCAGCAAACCGGAAAGTTAATTTTTCTCACCCTCTTGCTTATTTGGATCCCAAATTTCTTATGAAGACACAACAACATGAGGCTCGCCGACGACCCGCAAGACAGCTGGTCGTAGTTACCTCTCGCCGGTTTACCAAACAACCCGGTTCGAAGCGTCATTCCGAGGTCTCCGACCTTTTATTGCTTTAAATTCTAAAGCGGGTTTCTTCCACAACTTCTTAATCCGTCTGACCGATTATCGTGTCACTTCCCATTCATCCTCTCGTGAATCATCGCCACTCGGCTACCACCATTGAAGATAGTCACGGGTAAGCCAAACCGCCATATGCTTCTAATATATTTTGTAATGGATATGCTTTTTCCCGACTCTTTGTCTCTTAGAACCAAACCGAAACTAAGCAAGAAGGCCCGCTTGGATAAAACGGTCAAGAAGCTGCCGCCAGATCATGAGAGAGCGCCGATCTTGAAAATTTTGCCTCAAGACATTCCCAATGATCCTCCGTACAAGATGATGTTATTCTCAAGAGAGGCTCGTGAACACTTCAATCTCGCCGATCCACCGCCAAGACCGTCCGGTTTGATAAATCTCGCAGCCCGCTAATAAAACGGCCGTGCCCACACAATCCGTCGAGCCCAAAGATGATGACGCTAGGATTATCGGTATGGGCCGCTCAACCGGGAATCTCGCAACCTTAACCAGCACACCGTGAAAGAAGATTTTTCCACCTTGAATAAAGGAAAATGGGATGTTGAATCGAAACATATGCTGCTCTAAGCGCCCAAGACCTTCATTCTGCTATTTAAACCGGCTTTATACTAGCCGTGACTATGAAGCTGGCTCGGTCAAGTTAATGAGGGACAAGTTTGAGGTAACTCACTCTTTTCATCGCCAAGATATCAGTCCTTGTAGTTCTAAGGGCCGGTTTGTAATCTTGATCAAACCGACTTGACTATATTCCTTAACAACTTTGAAATCCACCAAGATAGTTCTCAAGGGCCGGTTTAATGCAGCATACTTAAACCGGTACTTCAATAAAAACTACCTTTGGAAACATTGCTAGATCAAATAGCCATTAGCCCCAAGTGCCAAGTTAAATACTTGTATTGAGCTTGGGACTTTGCCATCTAGTAGTAATATAAAAATCAAGGTACATTAGCCCCCAAGTGTCAAGCATATAACTTTGTTGTGTGGTTGAGACTTTGACCTTCTTGAATTGCTTGCTGAACATACTATCAATACACAGTGCCGAGGTGAAAATCAAGGAGGACCGGATTGCCGATTTACAAGCTGCTTTGAAAACCCAAAGAGTCAAACAGAAAAGGCCAAGAAAGAATTAACCAAAGCTTTGAACGCTGAACAAGTGAAGGAAGGCTTCAAGAAAGAACAGCGGATCGGGCCACCGAGAAGGCCAATTTGATCAAACGAGCACAAAATGTCAAGTTGCCCTTAAACCGTGGTAGATGATCTCACAACCAGAAGCGGCAAGTACATTCTATGATCCGCGCAATCTTTGGTAAGCTCCTTGAACAGCCAGACATTTTGAACCCGCCAGAGCATAACTCCGGTTTGAGACTAACTTTTACTATTGTAGGCACACTCATTGGGCACTTAGGAAACGATAAAGGAAGAAATTGAAGGTCTGTCTACACTTTAGTAGAACAGCTATATACCGGAGCCCAACAGATCATCACCACAGCCTCACATAACAACCCGCACCTTCCTTGATCCAAGACACTCAACCGTTATCCATGCTTCCCGCCCGATTGAGGAGGTGAAAAGTCTGCCGCCCGGACCGAGCTATCAATGCTTTGATCCGAGCCAAAGCATGGGTACCAGATTTTGACCCGTGGAAGCAACTCAAGGCTATCCCAGGTGAAGGAAGATGGTTCTGATTTTAATGAAGAGGATTTACGGCAATAAACCGCAAAGGCGCCTCGCTTGTCACCGTCAAGAGGCAGATTTGGAGCATTACCAAGCACAATACAACGACCAAAACAAGCGAAAGTGCTCGCCCAACCTTTGAAGGGGAAAATCTGATCCCTCCAATCCGTGAAGCATACTTACGCCTCGATATTGAAC
Source organism: Aegilops speltoides (assembly GCA_021437245.1). Taxonomy (NCBI): domain Eukaryota; kingdom Viridiplantae; phylum Streptophyta; class Magnoliopsida; order Poales; family Poaceae; genus Aegilops; species Aegilops speltoides. The sequence goes on along the minus strand of JAHHZJ010008346.1, from coordinate 8,437 downwards.
CGCCTTTCCCGAATCACGAAGAGGCTGTTTTCCAAGCGCTAATGGGAATCGATCGACCACGCTGATTTCACCAATGGGTAGAGACGAGGAGGCTGAAGCGGCGGAGGATGAAGAGCAGTGCTTGAACCGTGGCCGGTTTAGATATTCGTCGCTGGCGGTTTGCCCAAAGAACAATGATCTCATTTGGGCACCGTGTTGCCTTGTAATAACTTTAGTTAAAACTTTCCGCTTGAATATGCCTTCGCAAAAATAGTGAAACTTTTGCTTGATTCGATTTCCGCAACCGAAAAATTTGAACCCGGTGGTGGTGATACCGCCAACCGTTTATGATATTTAATATATATATCGAAATCCAACAAATATGTGATACAAATACCGCCGTGTTCTGGCATGAAGTCATGAGCTAATCTTAAAGCGGAGGCCTTAAAAACCATGACCATCGGTAAAGTGGGAGGAACAACTCCTATATAAACCGTGTATGAAATCAAGACAAGCCCCTTGTTATTCAATGATGATAACAAAAAAAGGTAAACCGGCGATAAACTCCGACTAAGATTAAACCGTGTTCTGTCAATTTGTAATTGACAGTTGAACCGGATAAAAACGTTGTCGCAACAAAAAATCGAATACCAATTATGAGAAAATATGGCAACAAAGGCAATAACTTTTGCAAAAGAAAAGCTTTACTTAGCTGGTCGATGGCATTACCATGGTCGACGCAACCAAGCTCCCCAAGGCGAAGCGATGGTGCCAGTGCCAGTCCCCAAAAGACTCGTGGCGATACGCCGCCAAGTGGCATGACATTGGTCTGGGTTCACTAAGCCCCCAAATGACTCGCCCTCAGAGGGTCGACTCAAGAGGCGGACCGGTTCAGACTTGACCGTGTCCCCAATGATCCGTGGCTTTCGCTTATCAAGAGGTGTTGCATTGGTTCGACGCCACCAAGCCCCCAAGTGATAAAAACAAATATCAAGGGTAAACCGAGGCCGCTTTTAAAAATGTAATCACTCCATGTAACCACGCATGATAAGAAAGACAGAGACCCCGCTTAGCCGAGGCTCCGGTTTTATTATATCAAAGATAATATATACATTGTCATGATATGTACATAAATAGAGCCGATGGCTCAAGTGTAGTAAGGTCAAGATGAGCTATATTCCACGGCCTGTTGGTCTCTCCTCTCGATGTACGTGAGTCTTGACGCCTCGAATATCAATCGATAGTATGATCCGTTGTGTAAATTCTGCCGACCACAAAAGGTCCTTCCCAAGGCGGGATAACTTGTGCATGTCTGTTCGTCTTGATGAGCCAAGCACCAAATCTCCTTCTTGAAAGGTTCTCGTTTTAACCCGCGATCGTGATAACGACGAAGATCTTGCCGGTAAATCGCCGAACGAGCAGCTGCCATATCACGCCTTCATCCAACAGTCCAAAGCGCCTTGCCGCGCCGCCTCGTTGTCCGCTTCAACATAAGCCGCCACACGAGGCGTAGTCGTGCCGGATATCGCCGGGAGAACTGCCGCCCATAGACCATAAAGAACGTGTGTATCCAAAGGACCGGTTTGGCGAGTATTGATACTCCATAGCACGATGGTAGCTCTTCAACCCAAAGATCCCGTGTCCTCTCGAACGGAACCATAAGCCGGGTTTTATACTCGTGAAGATATCTTGATTAGCTTCGCTCGCTCGTCCGCTGGATCGGGTGAGCCACTAACGACACGCTGCCGGATGTGCTCACGCTCACGTAACTCTTTCATAGCACCCTTGGATAAATTAGTACCATTATCGAATGATACCGTGGAAAGCCAAACCGAAGATCACCTTTTTGATGAACTGCACCGCCGTTGCGTGCATCACACTTGCCGACTGTGCCCGCTTCAACCCACTTGGTAATTTGTCCATCGCCACCAATAGGTGGGTCTTCTTATCCTTGGATCGCTTAAAGGGCCCAACCATATCCAGCCCCCAAGTTGCAAACGGCCACGTTATTGGGATCATCCTCAACTCTTGTGCCGCACATGAGCACGCCTTTGAAAATTTCTCGACATCCATCACACGCTTAACCAAGTCCTCCGTGATCGCGGTGCTATCAACCAAGAAAATCCGTGGACGGAACGCCTTTGCCACCAGAGACTTTGAACCGCGTGATGTCCACAATCTCCTTCATGGATTTCTCTTAAGATTTCACATCCTCCTCAGAGAAACACATCGCTGAAATGCCCTCGATACATCGCAATGATGCAACTCACCATTAAGAATCGCCATGGACTTGGAGCGCCGGATTATCCGTCTCGCCGTAATCTCATCTTCCGCAATTCCTCGAGTCATATACGCAAGAAAAGGAACCGCCCAATCCGAATAGCATGTAGTGCGCCACTAATTGGGCCTCTCGGATCGTGAATAGCCAAACCGCTTCACCGAGCTAGATCGATGGGTTGTGCAACACATCCAAAAGACATTAGGCGGGACCGTTTACGCCGAGAACCCAACCGCTTAAAGCGCCCGCCGCTTTTTTTTCGGCGATCCACATGATCCACTTGATAACCCTTGAAGCAACCTCGCATATTATCCACTTCTCGACGATATGCGCCATAAGCGGTCCTTAGAATCCCAAGTGCGCGATACTTGCCGAGCCACCAGTCCGAGTCACCAAAGCACTTAACCCGCTTAAGTTCATCTCTTTAGCCATCCGAGACCATGGAGCAAGGCTTCAGACTCAGCTGCATTATTAGTACAAGGAACATTAAACGGAGAACATAACAAAACTTATCACCTCAAGGGAAGTTAAAACGACTCCACTTCTCAAGCCTTCCAACCGCCTCGATCCATCAAAATGAATAGTCCAATATGTGTGATCCGCTTCCTCCGTGCTTGTAACTCCGCCCACTATTAATGAAATCAACAAGTGCTTGAGACTTCACCGCTCTGTGGTATATACTTTAGTCCATGCGCCCAAGCTCTATGGCCCATTTGGCAATCCGCCGCCTCCCTTGCTTCAGATGATATCACCCAAAGGAGCTGAATCGACCATTGTGATAGGGTGCCTTGAAATATCGCTTCGCTTCCGATCGCCATGAAAACACCATAGACTAGCTTCGCCAATGCGGATACCTTTGCTTGGACTCAATAAGCACCTCATCGATATAATAAACCGCCACGAACCGGATATTCCTTGCTCGCCTCCTTGCGCTTCCACCACAATAGCCACGCCATCGCCGAGCATTGGCTGCCACATATAACAACAATGGCCTTTGTCAACCGGAGCCGCAAGAACAAAGCGGATTGGCCAATTGCCGCTTAAGTCCTCAAATGCTTTGTCGCAAGTTCTGACCTGCATAAAATTATCTGCTTTCCTCAAGATCCGTATAAGGGGATGGCCTTTCTCCAAGGCGGCCGATAAACCGCTCAACGCAGCGATTCGCCTCGCCAAACGCCGAACATCATTGATACACTTCGTTTAGCCAAGGAAGTAATAGCTTTAATTTTCTCCGGATTAGCCTCAATTCCTCATAGACACCAGAAACCCAATAACTTGCTCGCCGAACACCAAAGACGACTTGGCCGGATTAAGCATCATCTTGTAAATACGCTAAGTTGTCAAAGGTTTCTTCAAATCATCCACCGTTGTCTCCTTTTGTCTTGATTTCACTACAATATCATCCACATAAGCATGCACATTGCGCCAACTGGTATGCAGCAATTCAGCACACACCGCCGATAAGTAGCTCGGGCGCCTTGAGCCCGAAGGCATAGATACATAGCGTAAGGCTCCAAAGGGAGTGATAAACGCTGTTTTCTCTGGTCCTTAACCGCCATTTTGATCTCGATGATATCCGAATACGCATCCAAAAACTTAAACGCCACAAACCAGCCGGGCATCAATAACTGATCAATGCGGGAGGGCAAAAGGATCCGCCGGATGTGCCTTGTTAAGATCTCGTAATCCACACACATACGCCAAGTGCCGCTTTTCTTAAGGACCAGACCGATTAGCAAGCCACTCCGATGAAGGACTTCAATGATAAAGCCACCGCCAAGAGCCTCGCCACTTCCTCTCCAATGGCTTTATGCTTTTCTTCGTTAAACCGCGGAGGAACTGCTTTCACCGTTTATACTTAGGATCCACATTATGTGTGCTCACGAGTTCCTCAGACACTTGGCATGTCGATGGCTTCCATGCAAAGATATCCCGTTCTCACGGATGAACTCGATGAGCGCCGCTTCCTATTTGGGATCCAGTTGGCACCGATAATGAATCGCTTGGACGAATCGCCTCGCACGAAGTCAACAAGTTTGGTCTCACCGCCATTTAAACTTCAGATCCGATTCATGCTCAGAGTTGGTTTCTTTAAAGGGGTCATATCCGCCGGATCAACGTTATCCTTATAGAACTTCAACTCCTCCGCGGGCACGCATCACCGCATAAGCCGCATCACCTTCCTCACATTCCAAAGCGACTCGGCGCTTCCATGCACCGCTATCGCTCCTTGTAACCCGCATTTTGAGCTGCAAGTAGATATAACAAGGTCGTGCCATGAACTTAGCATAAGCCGCCGCCCAAACAAGGCATGATATGGACTCGGATTTTGACTACCTCAAAGGTTAGCTTTTCGCATCGAATCGTGTTTCGCTCCAAAAGCCACATCCAGGCTATCTTACCAACAGATAAGCAGATTTGCTCGGTACTACGCCATGGAACACTTTATTGACGGTCGAGATCCTTGTCTGTTAGACCCATGCGACGGAAAGTTTCATAGTATAATATATTAATATCGCTTCTCCATCCATCAAGACCTTAGTGAACTTATAGCCCCCACCGAGGGTCTACCACCAATGCCACCGCCCGGATTATCAACCCGGGGATGGTCCTCTCGCCCACACGATAGGCTGCTCCCACCAACAGAATAACGTGGCAAGGCCGGTTCAACAGAGTTCATCGCCGCCAGAAGCTTTCGGTCGCGCTTTATCCAAACTAGTTGTGAAAACATGATATCGCCCACTATTCAACCGCTGGTTGGCTCGATACTCGATCGCTGTTGCTGCTGCCGCCGCCTCGATTATTCTCGATCTGCTAGATCGCTTTGATTAAGACTCAACCGAAGCTCCATCGTGACCCGCCCGTGGAAACCGGATCTCGAACCGCCACCGACCCATGGTCATACCGAAAGTATTAGAGTTTTTGAACTCCCGCATAATATAACAATTTTCCAGAGATGGTTCGATGGGGACTCATTCGCCCCGCGCTTGGGGCAAGGTTGATTCAACAAGTAATTCAAACGGCTCGCATTAGGATTTGGGCCCCGATTCGCTTGGCTTCGCGCGCCGCTCGTCCTGCATTAGTGTTGGCCACGAAACCGGTTGCCATCCGCCTTGCGCTTGCCTCCGCTTCCATGACCCGCCGGTTTGTACTGCCGCCCTTGAGTTGCTGTTTTCTTTCCTTCCTCGCTTCATCATCATCAGCCTCGGATCCTTGGTACCGTCTCAATCAGCATATTTCACCAAAGCGCCATGAGGGTTCCCATGTCATTACAGTAACCGCTTATGCGCCCCAATTTTAATTTTAAAGGCTCAAACCGCAGCTGCTTTCTAAGGTTAAGATTGCGAATCAGCCATGATCCCGCTGAGGAGTGCAAGATCTCCAAACACGGCGCACTCCAACGGTCGTTGATTCTCCTTCCTCCGGACACAAGCCGCTAGGTCTACTATGGACTTGGGCTGCTTGCATGTATCTTTGAAATTCTGGATAAATCGGGCCCGTAATTGGGCCCATGAGCTGACAGAGTTGGGCGGTAGGCTCTTCAACCACGTACGAGTCGTGCCTTCAAGCATCATGGTGAAATACTTCGCACACGCAGCCTCATCCACATCTAGCATCTCCATGGCCATCTCATAACTTTCCACCCACGCCTGTGGGACAAATCGGCAAGTAATTCGCACCTTGCGCGACCTTGAAGTCTTTGGGCAGCGACATTGCGTAAAGCGGATCAAACAGGCACCCCTAAAGCGGATGCGACTCGGTCCGTGAAGGTGGTAGGGCGAACCGTGTGTGCCGACCAAGGCCATCCCGCGCCGCTAATTCAGCCTCTTTCGTGCTCGGGCCCGATCCACCACCTCCCGAGCATCACGAATACCACCCGCCAAGTTATTGCCACGGCCCGCTTCACGGTCCCGCGCGTTGTTTGATATGGCCGGTTCATCCACGCTACCGCTATAACTCCGCTTGACGGGCGAGTGAATCCGATCACGCTATATGAATATGCCTCCTGTTGAATCAAGCAGTCCGGAGAAGCTCCTTAACCCGGCGCTGCCTCTATTGCTTATGGGAATCCCTTCGACCGGATAGCTCTAACCGCAGCAAATGCTGCAACAAGGTTGTCCATAAGATTAGAATAATGACCGGGGTGTCTCAACCGTGGGGAACCACCATATTCTGCCGAGGAGGCTCCATCTCGGCGGGCTGGACCGCCGCCTCGCCCCGTGCCTCAATCCGGCTTGCTTCCCTGCGGCCGAGGCGGATTATCGGGTCCAGCCTCGGGTCTCGAAGAGATTTCGATCAAACCCTAATGGCAAGCGTGATCTATACTTTCGCTTCAACACCTCTTGCGACGCACTCGTCAAGCATGAGTTTGTAAGTTCGGCGCCAGAGCGTCGCTCGCAGCCATCCGCCTTTTTCGCCGCTAGATCCGCTGGCTTGTGTGGATCTCGCTTTTCACTTTCGCAATTTCTGCATTATGAGTCTCCCGATCCGCCGGGTTGTCCTTCGCCATAAGCTCATTTAATGCATCAAACAGATCCGATAGAACTTGAACCGGCGGGCGACCGCCTCCCGCTCTGCCGCCATCGCCACCGCCGATCCGGAAAGTATCGCCGGGCGGTTGAAGAGTGGTTCGCGTCACGCATCGCCATGAATACTCCAACCCGCTGATCTCGCTTGGGAGGTCCGGAATATCGCCGCCATCGAACAGCCTCGATCATATCGCCCCGCAATCGGTACAATGACTCGCCTCGTTGAAGATTCGCGCCGAATAAACGACGGTCTCACTACTGTTCTCAACCGCGCCGTGTTCTCCTCCGTGGATGACTCCAACGGCGACATGCTTCATGGCCGGTTTAACTCGGGCAGGTCGTGGCACGCCGAGCCGCCTCGACGAGGTTTGCAGTGTATGTCCGGCCAGCCCAGTGCTCCCGATCTTGCCGATGAAAACATGTATGCCACCAAAGGGGACCCGTACCCATACTCAATTGAATCGCCTCGACCCCATCCGCGCTGCCGATAGATCCGCCGCGACGACTTGGTCATCCGCCCACGACGAGCCTTCGAGTCCTTTGAGCTCATTTCTCCAAGATCGCCAAACCATCGTGCGATAGCTCCACGGCATGCCAACCGTCGGGATTTGTCACGGCAGATGTCCTAGCTGTAAGGACTTAGTCGTGGAGCCATCGCTACGGGTTTACTTGAAGGGGTTAAAGCGACACAAAGACACAAGGGTTTATACTAGTTCGCCCCTTCGCCAAGGTAAAAGCCTCACGCCTAGTTGTGATGGAATTGATGTGGTTTCGATGGCTAGGAGCAAACAAGCTTCGCTTAGGCTCGAGTTGTGGTTGTCTCCTTGAACTGCCGCCGGTCGCCTCTTATATACACACGGTAACGCCTGTCGGTTCATAGAGTCCCAACCGTTCATACTGTGATCCCGTTGGTATCTCTATTCCTAACTTACAATACAAGTTATACATCGTGCCGGTTTACTGCCACAAGTTCTAAACCACTACGTGCCTTGGGCCTTTTTTTCGCTTATACCACTACGGAGTTAACTCGCCCAGCTGGCCGGGTTTACACCTAGTGATAATATCCCCAACAGGAGTTACGGGAATACGGGGAAGAAGTATATCCGCTTTATTGGGCTTTAGGGGAGAGAGAGAGGTAGGCACGGCGCTTCAATGACTAGTCCGACTGGACTAGGGGAGGGCCACGCCTCATTCCTTCTCTTCCCTCTCCCCTTCCTTGTCTCCTACTCCTACTACATGGAAGGGGAGGAATCCTACTCCCTGGGGAGTAGGACCTCCAGGCACGCCATAGGGGCCGCCCTCTCCCCTCCTCCACTCCTTTATGTATGCGGGCAGGGGCACCTCTAGACACAACAACAATTGATCTCTTGATCTCTTAGCCGCAGCGCCCCTCCACCATAGTCCTCCTCGACAATATTGTAGCGGTGCTTAGGCGAAGCCTCGCGACGGTAGAACATCAAGATCGCCACCACACCGTCAGGTCGATTTAAACTCTTCCCCGACATTCTCATGGATCGAGTACGGAAACGCCATCGAAATAATGTGTGCTAGAACTCGAGGTGCCGAGTTTCGTGCTTGATCGGTCGGGCCGTGAAGACGCACGACTACATCAACCGCTTGTTCTAACGCCTCCCGCTTTCGGCCTCACGAG
>JAHHZJ010008345.1:0-15730 GCA_021437245.1 Aegilops speltoides | reverse complement strand
TAGTAGGAGGAGGACGACTTGAACTTGTAGAAGTTTTCTTGTAACTTGACTTGTCGCCGTTGCTTGGAAAAGACTTGGTTGATGTCGGTTGGAGTAGTTGTTGAAGCTTGGTTGTTGGAGAGGCCAGATGTCTTGGATGAGTACTTGGCGTGCTTGAAGTCATCTTGCACTTGTCGTTCCGCCTTTGTAGCTTGATGCACGAGCTCAATGAGGTTGGAGTAAGGTTGGAAATCGGCGATCTTCTTGATGGGATGGTTGAGGCCATTCAAGAATCGTGCCATTGTTTGTTCATCATCCTCCGTGACATTGGCTCAAGCATGGCAATCTCCATTTCCTTGTAGTATTCTTCAACACTCTTTGTTCCTTGCTTGAGGAGTTGTAGCTTCTTGAAGAGATCACGGTTGTAGTAGGTGGGCACAAAGCGTGCTCTCATGAGCTCCTTCATTTGAGCCCAAGTGGTGATTGGAGGTTCACCTCTTGCTTGTCGGCGCTCAAGGACTTGTTCCCACCATATGAGCACATAGTCTTGGAACTCAAGTGATGCCATAGCGATCTTCTTTTCTTCATCATAGTTGTGTAAACGAAAGATTTTGTCGACCTTCAATGCCCATGAGAGGTATTCTTCGGGATCATTGGTTCCATTGAACTTGGGCATTGTGAACTTGAGCTTGCCATAGCGATGTTCTTCATTGTTTTGAGGTCGATGTTGATGATGACGTTCTTGACGTGGAGGGTAATCATCCTCATGTTGCTCTTGGCGAGGAGGAAGTCCCCGATCAACTTGCTCTTGTTGACCTTTGAGGTTGAGGATGAGCTTGAGGAGCTTGACGTTATGCGCAGCGGGTGGTAGTTCCTCTCTTGTATTTCTTCTCGAAGGGCTTCTCTCGATTGCGCCTTTCGCGGTTGCGGTTGGCGAGCTCGACTTGATGCTTGAAGGGCACGTTCCGCCTCAAGAGCTTGTGCTTCGTTGTTGTTGTTGAAGACGCTGAGCCTCGGCGCCTTGTTGCTATTGTGTAGGCGCGCCGTTCTTGTTCTTGTTGGTGGCGAAGACGTTGTCGCTCGAGCTTGAGCAAACGCCATTTGGCTCGATTGAGGACGAGGAACTTCTTCATCAACTTGCTCTTGGGAATTCTTGTCTTGTAGCGGGTTGCGAGATGCACGACGATCTTGACGCTGGCTCGTCAAGAATGTTCGATGACGGTGTACTTGCGTCGGAGAAGGAGTCGTCGGAGTGGCGACTTGAGTGGTTCCGCCTTGAGTGTGAAGAGCTAGAAGTACGCGGTTCACCAACAAGGCGCGGATCTCGCCCATTCTTGCATCGTTCTCTTTCTTGTCTTGCCGAGTTTGTTGTCGGTAATCTCTTGTACGCTTCTCGAGAGTCGCAAGTCGGTGGAGAGGTTGTCGATGCGTTTCGCCATTGCTTGTTGCTCTTGATGGAGAGCTCGTTGTGCGCCAAAGAGGTGGCTCTTGGTGACGTAGGATGACATTTCGTCGTCTTGCTCGATGAAGAGTGGATTTGTAGAACTTGGCCTATCCATCATTTCAAACAAATTGTGAGTGGTAGAAGGAGAAGAATGAATACCAATGTACCTTTGACCGAAGTTGAAGATGAATCAAGTTCACTCAAATGCGGACAATGAAATAGCACTATTGGTACCGATCCTTGTCGATTCTCACACCTACACAAGTAAAAGCTTTTGGTGGAGCTTGGTTAGGATGGTGGCACAAAATTGATTGCAATCGTTAGCTTGACTCAAAAATGTTGAAGAAGATTCGCAAATTCGCATATGCAACAAGTAGACCAAGCAAGTAGTGGTACACGGAAACACACACGCAAATAGATAAATGGGATTGTGCAAACCAAAAGTGAGCCAAAATGTGGAATCCACGAAAATGCTCTTGTTGCACAATACTAGAGAGACGCTAGCACGATTGCACAATAGGCGGATACGGAGCTTGTGCACAACCTACTAGGCAAAAATGCAACGATCTCTATCCCACGTATGCTATATGTATGGTGTATCGGTGCAATGATCCAAGATGATCTTATATGATAATCTCAATGTTGTATGATGCTATGCTTGTTGCTTATAAGCTCTTTGCTTATCTTTCCTCTTTGCTTAAAAGCTTGAGTGGCTCTTTCTCTTTTGAGCTCTTTTCTTATGCAAACTTGATGAACTATGATAGCAATTGTGTATGCGATGACAACTTCGTGACACACAAGTTGATTCCGAGATATGCACCTCAAAGGTATGTATGATATGGTGTATGCAACTAATGTGCACAAGTCACGTTGCCGGCAATACTCAATGGCTAGTCTCGTTGGGTAAGCAACGCAAAAGATGGTATATGATGGCTATCAATGCAAGTGCAAGGTATGACAAAGATGTCGTCGATGTTACCGTCCGTAGCGAAGATGAGTAGCCGACCAAAGTGAGCGTTTGTTGTTGATGTCACACCGCGCCTAAATAGCCAAAACACAAAAGGACACGGAAATCTCACTCAAATTGTCGAACTCAAAATCGAATGGTAGTACGGAGGTTGAGTCTTGTGGTTTGGCAAGTGGAAATGGTGGTGGATAGGGTGGGGAAGGTGTATATGTGTGTGGATGGTGGGGGTGGTGGATGTTGGCTGCAGAATCTGCAGTTTCGGCAGAGGAAGCCGGATGATCCGGGCCAGGAGCCGGATGATCCGGGCGAGTACGGATGATCCGGGACTTGGTCCGGATGATCCGGGCAGGTCAACCACGCACGGGAATGGCTCGGGAAGAACACGAAAATGGGGTGGAATTTGACAATTTCGGGGATTTTAGGTGGATTTCGAGGGGGAGAACTTGGTGAAACACAAGATCCACGAGTTACACAACGAATCCACGGATCAAAAACAATAAAACATCATTAAACTAACAAATCACAAAAAAAATTTGGGGGTATTTTTGTGGGGATTTTCGGGTTTTTAGGACGAAAACAACAAAATCAAGCTTGAAATCACGAGGTAGGGGCTCCAAAAACGTGATCAACGTGGCTCATGATACCATATGATGTAGGGTGGAACCCTAATTCGTCGATCTTTCACGTTTGGAGGGGATCCTACGGAGGGAACACGAAGAACGCGCGGAAGAACGAGAGGAAATCACGGTGAAGAACGAGGGAGACACTCAATCGACAAGAGATCAATCACACAAGGTCTAGATCATCGAAGCACGAGTGATACATGGTCCAAAATCAACAAAGGAAAGATACAAAGGTAGCCGTTCTTCTCCGGAGGAGGTCTTGAATCCACGAGGATCTTCCCAGATAGGGGTCTTGAATCCGATGGATCTTCTCCTAGACGGAGGTCCTGATCTCCGTGGAGAAGTACCGGTGGATGAGAAAGGCTCTCACACACAAATATGAGCTAATCCAATGCTAACTCCCAAAGTGAGGAGAGGGGGTCCTATATATAGAGTCTGGGGCGAAGGGGTACATGGGCTCAGCCCAACACGCGCACGCAGGCGCTGGCCGGACGATCCGGGCGACAGTCCGGATGATCCGGGCTGGTCCAGATGATCCGGGTGGGGGCCCGGATGGTCCGGGTGCTCTGCTGGTGACGGCGCAGGGCCGGATGTCCGGCCGGGGTCCGGACGTCTGGGCGGGTCCGGATGATCCGCCAGGGTCCGATGATCCGGCTTCAGCGTGGAGGTTCTGTTGCCTTCGGTGGAGTTAGCGGATCGTCCGGACCGTGGTCCGGATCATCCGGCTGTGTCCGGATCGTCCAAGACCTCTGTCCGATCGTCCGCCTCCCCAGTACTTGTTGCTTTCTCCTCCGTCTTCACGATGTCTTCCGCTTCGATTCTCCTTGCTTCCTAGCCTCTTCATGGTCGACTCCTTGGTGCCTGAGTATGCATAGAGTTTCCGTTTGAGGTAGTAACCATGTCTCATGTGAATCGAAGGAGAGTTGTGAGAGGATTGATGTCACCTCGGTTTCAAGAGCTCTTGCACGTGCTCGAGTCATCGGTCCTTGTGGTGTTGTGGGTGTTGATGTAGAGTCCATGGGGATGATGGAAGGATGCTCCGCATCACATATGGTGCAAGCAATTATGGGAATCATGGAAAGTATGGAATGCATCACGATCTCCTAATATGTATGAGGAAACTATGGGGGTCTCCTCATGAGCATGATTAGCAATATCACGTGGAGAATATTGACAACATCCAAAACAATGCATATTTGGAACAATGTGATCATGGCATGACATATTGGATGAATTGCGCAAATCATGTAAAGGAAGCATGGCAATATCATCACATGAAAAACAAAAGCCAATGACCATCATCTCGCCATCTATGCCATAAGTGCAAATGGGATTGATTTTAATGGGGCATGCATAGTTACTATGTTGAGATTGAAATGATGCAATATGGGAGATCTCACTCATAGCATATGACAAGTTCAATGGATTGTCAAACATGAAGCGACCAATAGAATTTTCACATGATATCCTATGAAGCATAGCATCACAACTAGGCAACTCAACATGCTCATCATCATATTCATCATAAATAGGTAAGTCAAGGCATGAAAGAGTTTCACTAGCATGAAGCATGGTAATAGGTGGGTCAACATCATGGGAGTAATCATCGTCAAGAGCGTCCACTAGTGGGACGAGAGAAGCACCATCACCTATGTTACCTTTGGAGCGTCGCTCATGTGTTGTAGGTGAGGTGTTGAAAATTGTCTCGTTGTCATCTTCATCTTGATGGAACCATGTGGGGTGCATCATCGCCCATCATGGCCATCGCTGCGTCTCCATAGGAGGTATGGACTCATCAATGGTAGACGTGTCGTTATGTAGGAGACCTAGCACCAAAGGAGAAAACACACAAGGAGTAGAGGGTAAGTCGTTAGAAATCATAGTGGCCTCACATGCCGTGTCAACTACCTCACTCTCTAAGTGTTGTGGCTCACTCACTCCCTCAAGGATGCTCTCACCATATGGCTGGTGGAGTCACTCAAATGGCGCCAACCTCACATAGGATGTGTGGCATGCTCTCATGTGTGGGGCTAGTGGTGGTCACACTCATCCTCTCATAGGAAATGCTCTCAATGTCACGTATGGTGGAGTCACTCATGTCACTCATGGGGTGGTGGCTCTCCTCACATGACACTTGGGGCATCTCGACATATGTGGGTGTCGGAGAGATGTTGGTGCAAATGTCTCCATGCTCAACTCCTATCGCCGTGGTCGAAGGGGATGGCCCTTGCTCGACCTTCTTGTCACCGTCTTGGTGTAGGAGGCCCATATGATGTGGCACCTCATAGCTCGTCTCCATGACCGAAGGGAGTTTCCCATGCTCGGCCATCTTCCTTGAGGGGCTTCCGAAAATGGAAGTGTCACCCTCTCTCGTAGGTAGTCGCCTTGGACTTGATGAAGTCGATGTAGGCGTACTCGTGGGAAGTAGGCGAAGATGTCGTACGTCCAAAGGCGAAAATGCCTTGAGAACACTTGGCGAAGATGTCAAGTGGTTGATGTAGCCGTAGCGCCGCCTTGGTGGTGGTCGCCTCGCGGTCTTCTTTTGTGCTCTTGAAGCTTGGACTTGGCGTGAAGTAGGTCTTGTTGGGACTTGTGCATTTGCGCTTGGAGCATCTTCATGATGATGATGACGTTGTCGTGCTTGAGCTCGTAGTAGATGTCGCTCGTCGTCGCCGCGGCACATATTGCTTGGAGGTGACTTGGCCTTCATGGCGATGTTGATCGTGAACGTGATGATGATCGCCATGTAGATGTGGACGAGGACGATTTGCACTTGCATCTTTTTCGCTCCAAGACTTGTGGCTTGACCGCCGCCGCCTTGAGGATGATGACGTGAAGAAGACTTGATCAAGGACCGAATCTCTTCCATCCTCGCATCTTGCTCCTCCTTTTGTGCGGCAAGCTTGTTGTCGATGTAGGCCCTTTTCCTTGCTTCGAGTGACGAATGTCGATGGAGATGTTCTCGGCGCGCCTCGCAATCTTGATTGTGCGCCTTGGATTTGTCGTTGTAGATCAAGATAGACGCTTTGGAGATGTAGTTGTTCACGCCGTCCGTTGTTGTCGTGAGACCGGAGAGGGAATGCCTTGCCTATCCATCACAAGATTCGAGCAAATATGAGTGGGAGAAAGAGAAGAACGATACCAATGTACCTTTGACCAAAGTTGAAGATGAATCAAGCTCACTCAAATGTGGACAATGAAATAGCACTATTGGTACCAATCCTTGTCGGTTCTCACACCTACACAAGTAAAGCTTATAGTGGAGCTTGGTGAGGATAGTGGCACAAAAATTTAATGCAAAATGTTAGCAAGAGTCAATAATGTTGAAAAAGATTCACAAATTCGCAAGTGAAACAAATGGACCAATAGCAAAGAATGGCACACGAAAACACACACACGGATAGATAAATGGGGTCGTGCGACCAAGGAATGAGCTCAAAATGTGGAATCCACTAAAACGCTCGTGTTGCACAACTCAAGAGAGACGCTAGCACGATTGCTCAATAGGCGGATACGACACTTGTGCACAACCTATAAGATGCGAAATGGATAAACTTTCTATCCCAAGTATGCTATGTATGTATGGTTCCCGGTGTTTCTCTCAAGCATGAATTCATATGATGTAGATTTGACAATCTTATGTGCAATGGGTATGATGCTATGGCACTTGCTCACGAGCTCTTTGCTCTCTTTTTGCTTATAAGCTTTTTGTTTCTCTATGGCCACTTTTGTACAATGCATGATAGAGGCAAAGGTGTCCCGTCTTTCGATGAGATGGGGGATTTCGCTTTGGTGGAAGTCGACTTTGACGATCCGACTACGAACGTGCGAGGACGTCGCGCCTTAGCAATCGCTAAACCAACTCCGAGAGGTTATTGACCACGCCGAGCACGATCAACTCGACCATGAAGGTCTGCTTCCTGCGAGCAAACGAAGAACAAGCAAGAAACTGAGATTGCAACTGGATATTGCGAATATAAGATGAAAGCTTTATTGATCAAGGTGGGGTTCTGTGACGCCTTTGTCCGTCGTTGAACACAAACTAAGCACGCCGGTTGCAGCTATGGCGAACTTTTGATCTAAACAAAACCCAAAGTCTAAACGGTGCCCTAAGGGCTGTATATATGGAGGAAGAGGGGGTGAATTTCGTGGCCCTTGGTGGAGGGTCCAAAACTAACCCTATCTCTTGTTTCCCCACACATACGGACTCTAGAAATAGCCTATACTAATGTATTTCGAAATTACATGGGCCTGGCCCAATAATAAGGTGACGCAGCACCTAGAATAGCCTATGGACTAATATTATGAAGTGGCATCTTGTATATTTCGTCCAAGGCTTCATGCACTCCTTATGGTGGCTTCAAAGTCCTGAAATCATCACTTGTAACTCCGTTCTTGATCCCCTTGCATGCCATCAACTCCATGCGTGTTCTTGCTCCAATGTTCATCCTTCTCCAAGCTAGGCCCTTCATTTGTAAGCAAAACAAATGTATCCAATTTAGGCAGATCATATTCTCATGAACATTAAAATCATTACCAAGAAACGAAAGTACCGTAATTTAATTGGCGCATGTGAGCTCTAGTAATTGGTCCCGTATATGTAGCAAAGAGGGGCTGTGGGTGTAACAATGGTATTGATGTCCTCATCATCCTCCCTTCTTGAAATGAAGTCGCCCTCGACGGAAGCTCATCTTCCGCACCCAAATAAGGCTTCAAATCTGCAATGTTAAAAGTGGACTAACCCCAAAATCTGCAGTAGCTCAAGTTTATATGCATTATCATTTATTTTCTAACACCTTAAAAGGACCAGCAGACGTGGCATTAGCTTTGATTTGCGAAAATCAGAAATCTATCCTTACGCAAATGTAACCAAACAAGATCTCCAGTGCAAACACAACATGTTTTCTACCCTTATCTCCAAAAAGTTTATATTTAGCATTCATACGCCAATGTTTTCCTTAGTTAACTCATGCATTTTTAAAATCAATTCAGCACGTTCTTTAGCATCAAAATTAACCTTCTCCAAGATGGAAGAGGCAACAAATCAATAGGTGCACGAGGTAGGAAACCATACACAACTTCAAAAGGGCACATCTTAGTAGTAGAATGCAATGAACGATTATAAGCAAATTCAATATGAGGCAAGCATTCCTCCCACATTTTCTTATTTTTCTTTAGAACAGCCCTAAGCATAGTAGACAATGTTCTATTGACTACTTGGTTTGTCCATCGGTTTGGGGGTGACAAGTAGTACTAAAAGCAGTTTAGTCCCCAACTTAGCCCATAAACATCTCCAAAAGTGGCTAAGAAATTTAGTATCACGATCTGAAACAATAGTATTTGGCACACCATGCAAACGAATAATTTCACGAAAGAACAAATCAGCAACATTGACAAAGATCATCGCTTTTATGACATGGTATAAAGTGTGCCATTTTCGAGAATCTATCCACGACAACAAATATGCTATCCCTCCCCTTCTTTGTTCTAGGTAAACCTAAAACAAAGTCCATAGATATATCCTCCCAAGGAACACTAGGTACAGTGCAAAGACATATATAAACCATGAGGATTGAGTCGTGACTTAGCTTTTTGACATGTAGTGCAATGAGCAATAAAACGCTCAACATCCCGCCTCATCTTTGGCCAAAAGAAATGTGTAGCAAGTACGCCCTCCGCCTTCTTCACGCCAAAGTGTCCCATTAGTCCTCCTCCATGCGCCTCCTGCAACAACAAAAGACGAACGGAGCTAGCTGGAATGCATAGCTTGTTAGCACGGAACACAAATCCATCATTAACGACAAACTTGTTCCATGTTCTTCCTTCTTTACAATTCTGCAATACATCTTTAAAATCAGCATCATGCACATATTGATCTTTGATGGTCTCCAAACCAAATATTTTGAAGTCAAGTTGTGAAAGCATAGTATAGCGACGAGACAATGCATCAAGAATAACATTTTCTTTACCCTTCTTGTGTTTAATGACATAAGGGAAAGTCTCAATGAATTCAACCCATTTAGCATGTCTACGATTCAGTTTAGCTTGACTTTTAATATGTTTCAAAGATTCATGATCGAATGTATAACAAATTCTTTGGGCCATAAATAATGTTGCCATGTTTCTAAAGTCCTAACAAGAGCATATAATTCTTTATCATAAGTAGAGTAATTCAGACTAGGCCCACTCAATTTTTCGTAAAAGTATGCAACAGGTTTGCCATCTTGTAATAACACACCTCCTAATCCAATTCCACTAGCATCACATTCAAGCTCAAAAGTCTTATTAAAATCAGGAAGTTGGAGTAAAGGAGCATGTGTCAACTTAGCTTTCAATACCGTGAAGGCCTCTTCCCGTATGGTACCCCAAACAAAAGGCACATCCTTCTTTGTAAGCTCGTTGAGAGGTGCAGCAATGGTGCTGAAATCTCTCACAAAACGCCTATAGAAACCAGCGAGGCCAAGGAAACTCCTCACTTGTGTGACCGCTTTGGGCTGCGCCAACTCTCAATAGCTTCAATCTTGGCTTTATCAACTTCAATTCCTGTGGAGTAACAACATAGCCAAGAAAAGATACTCGGTCGGTGCAAAAGGTGCACTTCCCAAGGTTACCAAACAAACGCGCATCACGAGAGCATTAAAAACAGCACGTAAATGTTCCAAATGTTCTTCCAAAGATTTGCTATAAATCAATATATCATCAAAATAGACTACCACAAATCGTCCAATGAAAGCACGAAAACTTCGCTCATTAATCTCATGAAAGTACTAGGTGCATTAGTTAACCCAAAAGGCATGACTAACCACTCATATAATCCAAACTTAGTTTTAAATGTTGTTTTCCATTCATCTCCCAATTTCATACGAATTTGATGGTATCCACTACGCAAATCAACTTTGGAGAATATTGTAGAGCCACTCAATTCATCAAGCATATCATCTAGCCTAGGAATAGGGTGACGATAACGAATAGTAATATTATTGATGCCTCTACAATCAACACACATACGTGACGTACCATCCTTTTTCGGCACTAGAATAATAGGAACAGCACAAGGACTAAGGGATTCGCAGATATAACCTTTGTCGAGCAGCTCCTCAGATTGACGATAATCTCCTTCGCTCCTCCGGATTGGTACGGTATGGTGCACGGTTGGGTAATGATGCACCGAATTAAGTCAATTTGATGCTCAATCCTCGAATAGGTGGTAATCCTGTGGCACGCCTTGTGGAAAGACGTCGCCGAACTCCCCAAAATGTTAGTGACAGCAGGGGCAAAGAGGAAGGCACGCCCTCGAATGAAAATAATGCCTCTTTGCACACAAAAGCATAGCAAATAGATTTGCTAAAATCTAGCTCATCAATATCAGATTTGGTGGCAAGTAAACATGCACTTTTCAATTTAATTTCGAAGCAACGGTAGATGGTTTATTATTAGGCTTCATGTGTTGCTCAAATTCTTTTGCCACAATCTGATTTTCACTCTTATTTTTCTCCTGCTTTTGCTTTATTAGCTCTATTAATATCATCTTTCAAAATGGACTCAGGAGTCATAGGAAGCAAAGTAATATTTTTATCCTTATGAACAAGAGTAAACTGATTGTTTCTACCATGGTGTACAGAATTTTTATCAAATTGCCATGGTCTACCAAGTAACAAGGAACATGCTTGCATAGGTACCACATCACAATCAACATAATCAGCATATGTAGAGATACTAAAATGCACACGAACAGTACGTGTTACCTTAACCTTGCCGCTGTTGTTGAACCATTGGATGTAGTAAGGATGTGGATGTGGTCTTGTGGTGATAGATAACTTCTCCACCATCTCCATGCTAGCCAAGTTGTTGCAGCTCCCTCCATCTATGATGACGCGAATAGAACGTTCCTTCACAACTCCCTTTGTATGGAACAAATTATGCCTCTGATTTTGCTCACTTGTGTAACTCTGCACATTCAAAACACGTTGAGCAACTAAACATTCATACCGTCAAGATCTTCAGAGCCATGTATTGTGTCTCATGATCGTAATCATCTCCACCGTGTTCCTCATGTGCAATAAGAGCCAAAGTCTCTCATCATAGTCACTAGCGGACTCATACCCACCATCCTCGTGAGCAATCATCACACGCTGAGATTTGCATTCTTCATAAAATGTCCTCTTCCCTTACAACGACGACAAATAATATCACTTGTGTGCCCTGTTGCGCCATGGAAGAAGAAGAGCTACTGCAGGCCCGCGGGTGTGCTCTTGGCGATAGTGGTGGTTGTGCCTTCTTGTATCACGGTTGGAGGTGGCACCAAGGAGGTGATGGTGCAAAGGAAGTAGATGATGCACGCGGTGTCCATGATGAAGGTCGACCTGCGAGAAAAAGTTAGTGCGCCGCCAATGCCTGCCGATCCTGCACTTCACGCTCAACTTTACAGCAAGATGGAATAAACGAGTGATATTATTATAATCCTTATAGTCTAGAATGGTCTGAATCTCTATTTAATCCACCCGTAAAACGTGCAAGCATAGCTTCATTCTCCTCAACAATACCACATCTAATCAAGCCAGTTTGTAATTCCCGATAATATTCTTCTACAGAATTTTTCCTTGTCTTAAGCGCTGCAATTTTTGAAGTAATTCACGTTGATAATATGGTGGAACCCAACGAGCACGCATAGCAGTTTTCAAAGCAGCCCAAGTAGCTGAACAGATATAATCTACAATGTTCGACCACCAAACACATGCAAAGCTAGTGAAAGCACAAACAATGCAAGGAACACGCCTCTCCTCGTGATATTGTAAACATGTAAATCGTTGTTCGCTTCTAACTCCCAAGTAAGATATATATCGTGAACATATCTACCCTCAAATGGTGGAATATTCAATTTCAGTTTAGGGAGATGGTCATGATCTCGCACTGAGGGGAGCCCTAACATTGCCATTATTTGCATGTGGACGACACGGTGGTTGTGGTGCTGGTGGTTGCACGTAGTTCGATGTTGATCAACCTCATCCTCGTAATCGCCTCATACTCATCATCCTCCTCGGTACCTAGCAGCAGCGAGAGCAGTGAGCCACGTAGCACCAACAGCAGTAGCAGCGCACCAGAATTTTGTCCTGCTCAATAGGAACACGCCGAGCTCGGCCCATACCGATTCGGAAGGGGGCGTAGTTGTTGTCGTTGCAGAGGTGCGATAGGTGCAGCCGGCGGTTGTTGTGGAAAACGCGCGAGCAATTCATCAAACTTGCTATCAAGCTTTGTTTCAAACGTCTTCTCAATGCCATCTATCTTCTCCATGGCCTCGTCAAATCTGTTTAGCACATCTTGCACCTGTCCAATCATCATTTGCTGAAACTTATCATGTGGCTGTTTGTTCATCAGGTTCTCCCAATCAGTCTCATCGGCTTGTGATAATGCCATTGTTAGCAGCAAGAGAAACACACAAGAATATGATCCTACAGACTACTAGGAAGTGGTGGTGGTGGTGTGGTGGACAACACAAATCCGTCAAGCAAATCTCAAATTCTTACGGTTCTTACCCAAGAAGAAAGGTGATCGCAACCGCTAGAAGTCAAAACTCTCAAAGCTTGGATAGAGCGATTACAGGGGAGAGTCCAACGCACGACGAGATGTATGTGGAGCTGGGAAGGCTTATAATATGGTAGCAAAAGGGTCAGCAATAATCAATTCGAGATGCAAAGTTGAATAAACGCTCAACGACGGATCTTGTGCTGGTCCTAGGCTAGACTGCTAGAGACGCGAGCCTAGAACACCAACAAAATCACGCGCCGCACGTAAACAAGGGAGGAGCACACTCTGAATTTGTTTTTCTTTTTTTCTTTTTTTGCACTTTTTTTCTTTTTTTTCCTCCGCAACAATTTTTTTTTCAAAAAGTCTACAAATGGTCTAAAACTGCCTAGCCAGAATTTTCCGACTTAGTTTTTTTTTTGAAATCTGAACTATTTTTCTTCTGCGGATGGCTCGGAAGTTGGGGAGTCCTCTGCTTTGTCACGACACGGAGTATCGCGTGATCTCGAAATCGAGAACAATGCAACACCATCGGACTCGGACTAGGACTGCTTGGCGGAGATGAATCTGTGGAACTTCGGACCGGTGGCGGAGATGAATCTGTGGAACTCGGATGGTGGCGGATATATGTTGCAAGTGGACTCGGATGGGCGTGATGGCGGCGGATATGTGGTGGCGATATGGATTCGGATTAGCGGTGAATATGTGGCGGTGGTATATGGCAGCGGCGACGGACAACCTGTGAATGTAACTCAAACTCTAAAAGACTAGACGCTAAGACCAGAACTTGACACGACGATGCAACCGCAAATTCAACAAAGCAAATACGTAAAAGATTATGCAAAGGCTCAGATTGGTTCAGACGGATGAACAAACCCTAATTTTTTTGGCTTTTTCGTGGACTATAGGTATGAAGAATGAATCGATCTAAACTACAAAAATCGTAAAATCTCACCGAGCAACCCGGAAATCTGATACCACTTGATAGAGGCAAAGGTGTCCCGCCTTTCGATGAGATGGTGGATTTCGCTTTGGTGGAAGTCGACTTTGACGATCCGACTACGAACGCGAGGACGTGCCATTAGCAATCGCTAAACCAACTCCGAGAGGTTATTGACCCACCGAGCACGATCAACTCGACCACGAAGGTCTGCTTTCCTGCGAGCAAACGAAGAACAAGCAAGAAACTGAGATTGCAATCTGGATATTGCGAATATAAGATGAAAGCTTTATTGATCAAGGTGGGGTTCGTGGACGCTTTGTGCGGTCGTTGAACACAAACTAAATCTGTGAAGTTGCAGCTATGGCGAACTTTTGATCTAAACAAAACCCAAAGTCTAAACGGTGCCCTAAGGGCTGTATATATGGAGGAAGAGGGGTGAATTTCGTGGCCCTTGGTGGAGGGGTCCAAACTAACCCTATCTCTTGTTTCCCCACACATACGGACTCTAGAAATAGCCTATACTAATGTATTTCGAAATTACATGGCCTGGCCCAATAATAAGGTGACTCAAAGACCTAGAATAGCCTATGGACGAATATTATGAAGTGGCATCTTGTATATTTCGTCCAAGGCTTCATGCACTCCTTATGGTGGCTTCAAAGTCCTGAAATCATCACTTGTAACTCCGTTCTTGATCCTTAGCATGCCATCAACTCCATGCGTGTTCTTGCTCCAATGTTCATCCTTCTCCAAGCTAGGCCCTTCATTTGTAAGCAAAACAAATGTATCCAATTTAGGCAGCATCATATTCTCATGAACATTAAAATCATTACCAAGAAACGAAAGTACCTGGTAATTTAATTGGCGTGCGCGAGCTCTAGTAATTGGTCCCGTATATGTAACAGTAGGGGCTGTGGGTGTAACAATGGTATTGATGTCCTCATCAATGCACAAACCAAGATAGCAATTGTGTATATGCGGGAACAAACTTGAGGCACAATAGATGATATGATACCAATATGATATGGTATGTATGCTATGGAAGGTATGGACCACTAATGTGCACAAGTAACGTTGCCGGCAATACTCAAATGGCTAGTGTCGATAGGTAAGTGACGCAAAATGGGCTAGGGGTTAACAATGCAATTGCAATGTGAATATACAAAGGTGTCGTCGAGGTTACCGTCCTTTGCGATGATGAGTGGCGGTGTTCTTGGTGTAGATACCAAGATGATGGAGACTCGTCCCTAAGTAGCCGAAACACCTTAGGAAACGGAAAAACCGCAAACTCAAAATCTCAAATGACAAATGTCGAAATGGTGGTAGCGGAGCGGAGGTGGTGTTGCACTAGGCAATGCGGACGGAATGATGGGCTATACACGAGTCGGAGTTGAAGTTGCCGTCCCTAAGAAGCCGAAACACCTTAGGAGACACAAGCCACAACTCGAACAAGCTCAAACAACAATTGGGTTAAGTTGGGTTGTCGGAAGTGTATGGTGGGAAGGTTATGTCGAAGTGGTGGTGGTGGTGGTTGATGAAGAAGCAACCGTCCCTAAGTAGCAAAACACCTTAGGAGACTCAAGTCACTACTCAAAGAACCTCAAATGCTATGGGGAGCAAAATGGGTTAGGTTGGAAGTCGGTGGTGGCTATGCGGATGATATGGTGGAAGGCCTAGGCAAACTTGCCAAATTTCAGAAAATATGATGGAGTCAAATGATGTTGGTGATATTTTGTGTGATGTGGGATGTCAAGAGCTTCAAAACGAGCTAAAGAACGTCAAAATCGGAGTTCGGATGAATTAGTTATGGACAAAACAAAAATCAGCCAAGTCGGTTTGAGGTAAACCGGATGATCCGGAGGAGGTCCGGATGATCCGGGCTCGGTCCGGATGATCCGGAGGAAATCCGGATGATCCGGGTTCGCGGCCGGTTCTGTTTTTGGGTGTGCGATTTATCCGGACGTCCGGGCGCCCAGCTGATCTGGGCTTGGTCCGGATGATCCGGGAGAATGTCCGGATGATCCGCAAGTCAATCCGCCGGATTTGCTCGTGGGGATGAATTTTGGGCGAAATGGATGATTTTGGGCAAAATTTGAGGGATTTCGTGGATGGAAGGTGGGGAAACTTGGGAAATGCTAGATCCACTTGAAACCAAGCAAATCCACGGATCAAAATCAGCAAAACATCATCAAAACCAACAAATCACAAAATTTTGGGGCTATTTTGGTGGGGATTTTCGGTTTAGGACAAAA
>JAHHZJ010008343.1:0-10150 GCA_021437245.1 Aegilops speltoides | reverse complement strand
CTAAGGACCCATCATGATATGGATTTTGAAGTAATTGCAATGCTCAGAGCGTGAACCCATTTTGGTGCCAAAATTGGGAAGCACTTTGCAAAATGTATGGTTTTTATGAGGGTATGATTGTCACCATGGATCTTGGTGATCTTGACATCGAAAGCAAGACAATATGGACATTCGGTCCTTGTTGATACGCTCCGATTGTACCGCTATGTGAGTTTCTCAAACATAGTTATTAACTAATTTATATTGTTTATTTAAACATAGTTGATAGCT
This sequence comes from Aegilops speltoides, assembly GCA_021437245.1. Lineage (NCBI taxonomy): Eukaryota > Viridiplantae > Streptophyta > Magnoliopsida > Poales > Poaceae > Aegilops > Aegilops speltoides. The sequence goes on along the minus strand of JAHHZJ010008343.1, from coordinate 9,880 downwards.
TATTTCCATTGAAATTTATTTTGATTCTTCAAAGACTGCGTAAGATGGTAGATAAAACCCACTACACCGATGGCAATCAATTAACGATAAGGAGAAAAATCATCTGACGATTTTGTACTCTTCTTGAGAATTACAATGACTATTATCGAACTCCCCCAAATTATGGTGAATACGCGCACTAGTGCATGTGTTGAACCACGATAACTTCTCCGGAGATACCCCGTAAGATTTTTTACTATTACGACATCCGGCATCTTTTGCATACTTCTAAAACTAGTACATCATTGCAAACCACGGTTATTATTATGGTTTTCAAAGTAAACTCCCGATGGATTGTGTGCCTCATCCGATGTCTCCGCATGGTCGCCTCGCTCAACATACCGCCGTAAATCTATAGAGCTCACTCTATGCATATCGGGTTTCTAAAACCCGTGAACACAAGTTCATCAAAGAATGGAAGAAATGTATGGACATTCGCAAGGAGGTTCTTGGAAGTAACATTCAGCTTAAAGGTAAGATTTGGAGACAAAGTAATCTCCATTCTCCATAATGGAGAGTCAGGCTATCTTGTTTTTTGCTATTTTACCTTAGAAAATGTAGTAGGTCTTAATCGAATGTAATAGGTCCCGCCGGTGTCAAACCGCGGATCTCGGTAGGGGGTCCCAATCAGGCCTAGGCGGATGGTAACAAGACACAAGGGACACGATGTTTTACCTGTGTTCGCCCTCTCGATGGAGGTAAAACCCTACCGCTTGATCGATATTGATGATATGGGTAGTACAAGAGTGGATCTACCACGAGATCAAGGAGGCTAAACCCAGAAGCTAGCCTATGGTATGATTGTTGTAATGGTTGTTTGTCCCACGGACTAAAACCCTCCGTTTATATAGACACCGAGAGGGCTAGGGTTACAGTAGTCGGGTTACAATGGTAGGAGATCTACATATCCAGACAAAGCTTGCCTTCCACGCCAAGGAAAGTCCCATCCGGACACGGGACGGTCTTCAATCTTGTATCTTCATAGTCTTGGAGTCCAACCGATGATGATAGTCCGACTATCCGACACCCCTAGTCCAGACTCCTCAAGAGCCCCGTAACTGTGCTTCAATGACGATTTAGTCCGGCGGCATGTTGTCTTCGCATTGCAAGGCGGTTCCTCCTTCAATAATTCATAGAAGATTGTGAACACCAGATAGTGTTTGGCTCGCAAAATAAATTCCACATACCACCGTAGAGAGAATAATATTTACACAAGTTCAATCGCCGACGATTTTGTGGCATGACGTCACACCACTACCAAGCCTTTACTTGAATCGCTTTTATTATACCACCCAACGCTTAGCAAGCAGTTTCGCATGTCTTGTTGAAGGTAGATCGGTTCCCCTTATTCCGAGATTCCCATCAATACGGACGCAGAACCCAACCGCGCCATCGATTATGGCGCTTTGGAGATAAGCTAAGTTTACTAGGCCGGGGACGATAGTCTTCGCCCCGCCCATATATAAGGGATAAGGATCCACCTTTTTAACGCCTTCTTCCTCCTTTGCCTATCCATCTCAACAAGACTCGAGCCCAAGGCCAAGTCCGCACATCTCGCCTCAACCTTCCCCAGCCATGTCCGGAGGGAGGCAGGATGGCCTCCTCCGCACGGAGGGCACATCGAGAGTCAGCCGGAACCTGGCCCGACATCACAAGACCGGCGCCGACGAGGGGCAGCTCATCCCCACCCCCAGCCCCATGAGGGGTCGATTCTTCCCACTTCCTCCGCGGATCGGGCTTCCCACTTCACCCCTTCGTCCGGGCATGTATTACTACCCGACTTCCACGATCCGGCGCCAAACTTCATCCTCAACATCTCGGCGTATCGTCAGGTGCGAGGCCTTCCTTCAGATCCAGCCCCACTTGCTTGTGGCTAAAGACCTTCAATGTCAAGTCAAGGTGGTGAAGGGCGCCCGCGGAGTGCGGAGGCTCCATGGTGGGAAAAATGCCCAACGCCATTTGGCTCGAGGGTGCCTTTGTGGAGTCCATCAAAGGGTGGCAATCGGGTGGTTCTATCACCGACGCGGACCCCAAAATGGGCAGCGGCCCCGAAGTTCAGATTCGTACCCCATGCAGTACCTCCGGAAAGAGAAGGGCTTGCTATGGGGTAGTTCGAGGAGCCGACCGACTCACCGCTCTGCACTCGTGAACAAGAAGCTTAAGCTTGTCAACGTGGTCCAGTCATGCTCGCCCGGATTCTCCCCGCCAAAGAACGGGCCTTCAATTTGTGGGTGTTCGATCCGCACAGACCGACCTTGAGCGGCTCTTCAACACGAACGGTTGCCTCGGAGGGTGTTGTTCGGGCGAGACCCCGCCCGAACCGAAGATCGCGGATTCAGACGCAGCCTCGATTGGCGAGGTAAGCTAGGTTATCCTTTATGGGACACCCATTTCTTTCATAGTTTGACTCTTGCGGGATCTAAACTCCCAATGCCTTTAACAGATCGAAGACGCCCGCATAGTTAACCGTCCGGCCCTTCCCAAAGACTCAACGACACCCGCTTAACGGGTTCCGGTTCCGCCCTTTACGTGGTGCCGAGAAGAAGGCTAAGAAGAAGGCCACGGGACCAAGGAGTTCCCAAGGCTGGTGGTATTGACTATCATCCGATGACTCGAGGCGGACTCTCCCGGAGGAGGAGAAAGTGTTGGAAATATGCCCTAGAGGCAATAATAAAAGTATTATTATATTTCCTTGTTCATGATAATTGTCTTTATTCATGCTATAACCGTATTATCCGGAAATCGTAATACACGGTGAATACATAGACCACAATATGTCCATAGTGAGCCTCTAGTCGACTAGCTCGTTAGATCAACAGATAGTCATGGTTTCGCTATGGACATTGGATGTCGTTGATAACGGGATCACATCATTAGGAGAATGATGTGATGGACAAGACCCAATCCTAAGCATAGCACAAAGATCGGTAGTTCATTTGCTAGAGCTTTTCCAATGTCAAGTATCTTTTCCTTAGACCATGAGATCGGTAACCCCGGATACCGAGGAGTGCTTTGGTGTATCAAACGTCACAACGAATCGGGTGACTATAAAGGTGCACTTGTATCTTCCGAAGTGTCTGCGGTTGACACGGATCGAGATCGGATTTGTCACTCCGCAAACGGAGAGGTATCTTCGCCCACTCGGTAGTACATCATCATAATGTGCACAATGTGATTAAGGGGTTGATCATGGATGATGTGTTTGGAACGAGTAAAGAGACTTGCCGGAACGAGATTGAACAAGGTATCGTATACCGACGATCGAATCTCGCAAGTAAAATACCGCTAGACAAAGGGAATTGTATACGGATCGACGAGTCCTTGACATCGTGGTTCATCCGATGAGATCATCGGGAACATGTGGGAGCCAACATGGGTATCCAGATCCCGCTGTTGGTTATTGACCGAGAACGCCTTCCATGTCTACATGTCTCCAACCCGTAGGGTCTACACACTTAAGGTCTGGCGACGCTTAGGGTTATAAAGGAAGCTTGTATGTGGTTACCAATGTTGTTCGAGTCCCGGATGAGATCCCGGACGCCACGAGGAGTTTTGAATGGTCCGGAGGTAAAGATTTATATATGGAAGTCCTGCTTTGGTCACCGAAAAGTTTCGGTTTTATTTGACGACGACCACCGGAGGGTCCTGGGTCCACCAAGTGGGGCCACCTACCCCTGAGGGCTGCATGGGCCAAGTGTGGAGGGACCAGCCCTGTGGGCTGGGCGCCCCACCAAGGCCCAGGCGCCTAGGGGGGGAAACCCCAAAGGGGGCCCCTTGCCTTGGGGGGGCACCTTCGCCGCCTCCTCGACAGATCCGAGGGGCCGGCCTCCTCTCCCTTGCCCCTATATATATAAGGGGGTGAGGCAGCCGACCCATGTTCCGGCGCAGCCTCCCTCTCCCAATACTCCTCCTTCTGGTGTTGGCGGCCCTGGATTGCCACGCCTCCATCACCACCACGCCTGTCAGCTGCTGGAGGAGTCTTCCTCAACCTCTCCCTCTCCTTGCTGGATCAAGGCGGGAGACGCCACCGGCTGTACGGTTGAACGCGGAGGTGCCGTCTGCTCGCACTTGATCATCGGTGATTTGAATCACGACAGACGACTCCATCAACCCTGCTCACTTGAACGCTCGCTTAGCGATCTACAAGGGTATGTAGATGCACTCTTTTCTACTCGCTGGTTTCTCCATAGATAGATCTTGGTGACACGAGGAAAATTTTGAATTTCGCCACGCTCCCCAACAAAGGCATCATGAGCTAGGTCTATTGCGAGATTCTTTGCACGGTAGAACACAAAGTAGTTGTGGGCGCTGATGTTGTTCAATATGCTTACCGTTATTAGTCCAATCTTGTTTCGACGGTATGGGATGAAGCGCCCGACCGACCTTACACGCATTTACGTGAGACAAGTTCCACTGATTGACATGCACTTTGCATAAGGTGGCTAGCGGTGCCGCCTCCCACTTTAGTCGGAACGGATTCGGGAAAAGGGTCCTTATGAAGGGTAAATAGCAATTGACATATCACGCGTGGTTTTAGAGGTAAGAAACGTTTGCTAGAAACCCATAGCAGCCATCAGAAACATGCAAACAACAATTAGAGGACGCCTAACTTGTTTTTGCAGGTATGCTATGTGATGTGATATGGCCAAGAAGAATGTGATGAATGATATGTGATGTATGAGATTGATCATGTTCTTGTAATAGGAATCACGACTTGCATGTCGATGAGTATGACAACCGGCAGGAGCCATAGGAGTTGTCTTAATTTATTGTATGACCGCGGTCATTGAACAACGCCATGTAATTACTTTACTTTATTGCTAACCGTAGCCATAGTAGTAGAAGTAATAGTTGGCAGACAACTTCATGAAGACACGATGATGGAGATCATGATGATGGAGATCATGGTGTCATGCCGGTGACGATGATGATCATGGAGCCCTCAAGATGGAGATCAAAGGAGCAAAATGATATTGGCCATATCATGTCACTATTTGATTGCATGTGATGTTTATCATGTTTATGCATCTTGTTTACTTAGGACGACGGTAGTAAATAAGATGATCCCTTACAAAATTTCAAGAAGTGTTCTCCTCGACTGCAGGCACCGCACAGTTCGTCGCTTCTAAGCACCACGTGATGATCGGGTGTGATGGATTCTACGCTCACATACAACGGTGTAAGAACTTTACACAAATAAAACACTTGGGGTTAACTTGACGAGCCTAGCATGTGCGATATGGCCTCGAACACGGAGACCGAAAGGTCGAGCATGAGTCGATAGTAGATACGATCAACATGAAGATGTTCATCGATGAGACTAGTCCGCCTCACGGATGATCGGACACGCCTAGTTGACTTGGATCATGTAATCACTTAGATGACCGAGGGATGTCTATTCGAGGGAGTTCATAAGATGAACTTAATTATCCCAACATAGTCAAAAGATCTTTGCAAATTATGTCGTAAGCTCGCGCTTTAGTTCCACTATTTATGTTCCTAGAGAAAATATAGTTGAAAGTTGACAAGAGCATTATGCGACAAGAGAAAGCTTATGTCCTAAGCACCGCCAGTGTTGAACCCCAAACGCCGTTGTGGATGTTTAACATCGGACATACACGCTTTGATAACTACGGATAGTTCGGATAAACGGTTTAGAGTTGAGGCACCAAAGACGTAAACGTCATGAACATATGAGATGTTTCGAGGGCTGAAATTGAGATTTCAGGCTGCGCTCACGCCAAGAGGTATGAGACCTCCGACCATTTTCTTAGCCTGCAAACTAAGGGAGAAAAGCTCAATCGTTGAGCTTGTGCTCGATTGTCCGAAAGCAACAATCACTTGAATCGAGGGAGTCGATCTTCCAGATGAGATAGTGATGTTTCTCCAAAGTCATTGCCACCAAGCTGCTAGAGCTTCGGATGAACTATAACATATCGTGATAGATATGATGATCTTGAGGTATTCGCGATGTTTGACAATCGCAAAGTAGAAATCAAGAAGGAGCATCAATTGTTGATGGTTGGTGAAACCACTAGTTTCAAGAAGGGCAAGGGCAAGAAGGGATACTTCATGAAACGGCAAATCAGCCGCTGTCTAGTGAAGAAACCCAAGGTTGAACCCAAACCCGAGACTAAGTGCTTCGTAATAAGGGGAACAACCATCGGAGCGAATTACCCTAGATACTTGGTAGATGAGAAGGTGGAAAGGTTGATAGAAGTATATTGATATACATTATGTTAATGTTACTTTACTAGTACTCCTAGTAGCACCGGTATTAGATACCGGTTCGTTGCTAATGTTAGTAACTCAAAAAAAGCTACGAATAAACGGAGACTAGCTAAAGGTGAGTCGACGATATGTGTTGGAAGTGTTTCCAAGGTTGATGTGATCAAGCATCGACGCCCCTCTACCATCGAGATTTGGTGTTTATGCTGAGCATAGACATGATTGATTATGTCTATCGCAATACGGTTATTCATTTAAGGAGAATAATGGTTACTCTATTTATTTGAATAATACCTTCAATGGTCTTGCACCTAAAGAAATGGTTTATTGAATCTCGATCGTAGTGATACACATTTTCATGCCAAAAGATATAAGATAGTAATGATAGTACCACTTACTTGTGGCATTGCCATGTAAGTCATATTGGTATAAAACATGAAGAAGCTCCATGTTGATGGATCTTTGACTCACTGCTTTTGAAAAGTTTGAGACATGCAAACCATGTCTATTGGTGTATACGCATGAAGAAACTCCATGCAGATGGATCGCTTGGACTCACTTGATTTTGAATCACTTGAGATATGCAAATCATACCACATGGGCAAGATGATTAAAAAGCCTCGGTTTTCAAAGAAATGGAACAAGATAGCAACTTGTTGGAAGTAACACATTTTGATGTGTGCAATCCAATGAGTGCCGAGGCATGCAGTGAATATCGTTATGTTCTTACTTCACGATGATTCGAGTAGATGTAGAGTATATTTACTTGATGAAACACAAGTCTAATTATTGAATGGTTCAAGTAATTTCAGAGTGAAGTTGAAGATCATCTGACAAGAGGATGAAATGTCTATGATATGATCATAAAGATGAGTATCTCAGTTACGAAGTTTGGCACACAATTAAGACATTGTGGAAATTGTTTCACAATTAATACCGAACACCATAGTTTGATGGTGTGTCCGAACATCATAGTTGCACCCTATTGATATGGTGCGACTATGATGTCTCTTATCGATTACCACTATCGCTCATGGGTTAGGCATTAGAGACAACCACATTCACTTTAAATAGGGCACCACGTAATTCCGCTGAGATGACACCGTATGAACTATGGTTTAGAGAAACCTGTCGTCGCTTTCTAAAGGTTTGGGGCTGCGACGCTTATGTGAAAAAGTTTCAAAGTTGATAAGCTCGAACCCAAAACGGATTAAATGCATCTTCATAGGACACCCAAAACAGTTGGGTATACCTCCTAATTCAGATCCGAAACAATAGGGATTGTTTTTGAATCGGGTCCTTTTCGAGGAAAAGTTTGTCTCAAAAGTTGAGTGGAGGATGGTGGAGACTTGATATGGTTATTGAACCATTGCTACAACTAGTGTGTAGCAGGCACATGAAGTTGTTCCTTGGCACCTACACCAATTGAAGTAGAAGCTATGATAGTGATCATGAAACTGGATCAAGTCACTACCTGACTGTAGGGTGACAAGGATGCATTACTTCAGAGTTGGTACAAGAATCTTGTCTTGAAGGTCATGTTGCTAGACAACAATGAACCTACGAGCTATGGAGAAGCAAGTGGGCCCAAATTCCAACAAATGGTTAGAAGCCATGAAATCTCGAGATAGGATCCATGTATCGTAACAAAGCATGGACTTTGGTGGACTTGCCCATGATCGGCAAGCCATTGAGATAAATGGATCTTTAAGAAGAAGACGGACGTGACGGTAATGTCACCGCTATGAAGCTCGACTTGTGGCAAGAGTTTTTCACAAGTTCAAGGAGTTGACTACGATGAGATTTTTCATCCGTAGCGATGCTTAAGTCCGTCGGAATCATGTTAGCATTAGCTGCATTTATGAAATCGCGATGGATGTCAAAACGAGTTTCCTTACCAATTACGTAAGGAAAGGTTGTATGTGATACAATCGAAAGGTTTTGTCGATCCTAAGGATGCTAAAGGTATGTAGCTCCCGATTCTTCTAAGGACTGGAGTAAGCATCTCGGAGTTGGAATGTGCACTTTGATAAGATGATCAAAGATTTTAGGTTTATACAAAGTTTATGAGAAACTTGTATTTCCAAAGAAGTGAGTGGGAGCACTATAGAATTTCTGATGAGTATATGTTGTTGAATATTGTTGATCGTAAATGATGTAGAATTTTTCTGTAAAGCATATAGGGTTATTTGAAAAGTGTTTTTCAATAGAAAACCTGGATTAAGCTACTTGAACATTGAGCATCAAGATCTATGAGGATAGATCAAAAACGCTTAATGGTACTTTCAAATGAGCAGATATTTTAACATGATCTTGAAGGTGTTCAAGATGGATCACCAAGTGCCTGTTGAAAGGTATGAAGTTAAGACTTAAAGCTCACCACGCAAAAAGAGAGAAAGGACGAAGGTCGCCCCTATGTTTTCGACGTAGGCTCTATAGTATGCTATGCTACCGCACCGGTGTGCCTTGCCATGAGTCACTAAGGTACAAGAATGATCCAGAATGGATCATTGGACAAGGGTCAAAATTGTCCTTGGAGTAAATATGACATGTTTTATTATGGAGGTGATAAAGAGTTCGGCGAAAGGGATTACGCCGATGTAAGTTACACCTATCCGGATAGCTCGGTAGAGATAGACACGATAATGGAGCAACTTTGAATAGCTCGTAGAACAATATTTGGAATAGCTCCAAATAGAGCGTGGTAGCTACATCTAGGAGATGACATAGAGATTTGTAAAGCACACACGGATCGAAAGGTTCGCACTGCTGACTAAAACCTCTCTCACAAGCAACATGATCAAACCTAAAACTCATTGAGTGTTAATCACATAGTGATGTGAACTAGACTATCATCTAGTAAACTCTTGGTGTTAGTCACATGGCATGTGACCGAGTGTTAATCACATGGTGATGTGAACTAGATTATTGACTCTAGTGCAAGTGGGAGATCTTGGAAATATGCCCTAGAGGCAATAATAAAAGTATTATTATATTTTTGTTCATGATAATTGTCTTTTATTCATGCTATAACTGATTATCCGGAAATCGTAATACACGTGAATACATAGACCACAATATGTCCCTAGTGAGCCTCTAGTTGACTAGCTCATGATCAACAGATAGTCATGGTTTCTCGCTATGGACATTGGATGTCGTTGATAACGGATCACATCATTAGGAGAATGATGTGATGGACAAGACCCAATCCTAAGCATAGCACAAAGATCGGTAGTTCATTTGCTAGAGCTTTTCCAATGTCAAGTATCTTTTCCTTAGACCATGAGATCGTAACTCCCGGATACCGTAGGAGTGCTTTGGTGTATCAAACGCCACAACGAATCGGGTGACTATAAAGGTGCACTAGGTATCTCCGAAGTGTCTCGGTTGACACGGATCGAGATGGATTTGTCACCCGCAAACGGAGAGGTATCTCTGCCCACTCGGTAGTACATCATCATAATGTGCACAATGTGATTAAGGGGTTGATCAGGATGATGTGTTATGAACGAGTAAAGAGACTTGCCGGTAACGAGATTGAACAAGGTATCGGATACCGACGATCGAATCTGGCAAGTAAAATACCGCTGACAAAGGGAATTGTATACGGATC
>JAHHZJ010008342.1:0-11790 GCA_021437245.1 Aegilops speltoides | reverse complement strand
TTTGAGATGTTTTATTAAGTTGCATTTTATGTCTGGTAGTTTATTCATCAGTGATGATCCTTTTATCAGATTGATTCCTGTATTCCTTGGCTTTTCTTTTCAAAGTATGAACCGGCAATAGGTTCACGACAAAATTAACTCTAGTGTTGAAACAATCATGTCTGACTGATGACTTAATGGTGTAGCATGGTTGCGATTCTCGTGCTTGGGTGCAGTACTACCTTTCCTAATAAAGTATACTGAGACATTCTAGTGTTGAAAAATCATGTCTACAGATTCGTAGAAAAGATCCATGTGTATTTGAGAAGGGAGAGGTTCGCTTGACCTGATGCCACTCGTTAATGGAAGGAGGGGCAAGTTTTCGCTCAACATGTAAGACTTGGGCAACCTTGGCGTGCCATCGCTTGCTCGTCAAATTTAAGACAATTAATTTGAGATGGAGGTAATATTAGTTTATATATCATTCAACAAATGTACCCAAATTCATATGGGTAATGTCGATTCTGCTTCCTCTTGGAAAATAAAAGTTTGGTAGGAGACAATATCAGAAACCATGTGTGAATGAACATCAGTACTGCATGACTGAAAGTTGGGTGAGCATATTTGCATAAATACATGCGTGATTGCAAGGAAAAATTGGATAAGCAGACTAGTGCTTTGAATACTGAGACATGTTTCATTATAAATTGGCGAGGTTTGAAAGCCATGTATATGTGTGTTGGGGAACATAGTAATTTCAAAAAATTTCCTCACCGCATAAGATCATGGTGATGCATAGACGAGAGGGAGAGTGTTGTCTCGTCCTCGTGACCCAGCGGAAGCGATCACAGCGTAGGGAAGTAGTGTACGTTCTCCTCGCGATCCGACCGATCGGCGCCGTTACTCCGGCGCCCGAGTTCTTGACACCGTACAGCTCGATGGCGTCCCTCGTACTCCGATCCAGCCGAGTGTCGAGGAGAGTTTAACACCGACGGCGTGGTACGATCTTGATGTTTCACGGCGAGGGCTTCGCCTTAAGCGACGGTATGACCGAGGTGGAATATGGTGGAGGGGCACCGCGCCGGCTAAGGCGATCCGTAGATCAAACTTGTGTGTCCATGGGGTGCCCCCCCGTATATAAGGAGGGAGGGAGGAGGAGGCCGGCCTAGGAGGAGGCGGCATAGGGTCCTACTCCCCGGGAGTGGATTCCCCTTTCCTAGTCAACTAGGATCCTTCCATGTATTAGGAGTAGGAGACTAGGAAGGGAAGAGAGAAGGAAAGGAAGGAGGGTGCGGCCTCCCAATAATTCGGACTAGGGCAAGGGGGTTGCCTGCCTAGGGCAGCCCCTCTCTTTCCCTTATTATAAGGCCCAATACTTCTCCCGGCGAATTCCGTAACTCTCGGTACTCCGATAATTACCGAATGACTGGAACCTTTCCGAACTCGAATATAGTCGTCCAATATATCGATCTTTCGTCTCGACCATTTGAGACTCCTCGTCATGTCCCGATCTCATCAGGGACTCCGAACTCCTTGGTACATCAAAACTCATAAACTCATAATATAAATGTCATGAAACCTTAGCGTGCGGACCCTACGGTTCGAGAACAATGTAGACATGACCGAGACACGTCTCCGGTCAATAACCAATAGCGGGACCTGGATGCCCATATTGGCTCCTACATATTCTCTGAAGATCTTTATCGGTCGGACCGCATAACAACATCGTTGTTCCTTTGTCATCGGTATGTTACTTGCCGAGATTCGATCGTCGGTATCAATACCTAGTTCAATCTGTTACCGGCAAATCTCTTTACTCGTTCCGTAATACATCATCTCGCAATTAACTCATTAGTTGTAATGCTTGCAAGGCTTAAGTGATGTGCATTACCGAGAGGGCCCGAAGATACCTCTCCGACAATCGGAGTGACAAAACCTAATCTCGAAAATCGCCAACCAACATACGCCTTTGGAGACACACTGTAGTACTCCTTTATAATCACCCGATTCACGTTGTGGCGTTTGGTAGCACCAAAGTGTTCCTCCGTAAGCAGGAGTTGCATAATCTCATAGTTATAGGAACATGTATAAGTCATGGATAAAAGCAGGTAGCAACATACTAAGCGATGTGTGCTAAGCTAATGGAATGGGTCATGTCAATCAGATCATTCAACTAATGATGTGACCTTGTTAATCAAATAACAACTCTTTGTTCATGGTTAGGAAACATAACCATCTTTGATTAACAAGCTAGTCTAATAGAGGCATACTAGTGACATATTGTTTGTCTATGCATTCACACATGTATCATGTTTCGGTTAATACAATTCTAGCATGAATGATAAACATTTATCATGAGATAAGGAAATAAATAATAACTTTATTATTGCCTCTAGGGCATATTTCCTTGAGTCTCCCACTTGCACTAAGTCAATAATCTAGATCACATCACCATGTGATTAACATCGATAGTTCACATCATCATGTGATTAACACCCATAGTTCACATCGTCATGTGACCAACACCAAAGGTTTACTAGATTCAGTAATCTAGTTCACATCCTATGTAATTAACACCCAAGAGTACTAGGGTGTGATCATGTTTTACTTGTGAGAGAGTCTTAGTCAGCGGGTCTTTCACATTCGATCCGTTATGTATTTTGCAATTTTCTATGTCTACAATGCTCGCATGAAGCTACCCTAGCTAATTGCTCCCACTTTCAATATGTATCTAGATCGAGACTTAGAGACATCGGATCAGTGTCAAAACTTGCATCGGCGTAACCTTTATAGCGAACCTTTTGTCACTTCCATAATCGAAAACATATCCTTATTCCACTCGGGATAATTTTGACCGCTGTCGGTGTTGGAAATATGCCTAGAGGCAATAATAAAGGATTATTATATTTCAATGTTCATGATAATTGTCATTTGTTCATGCTATAAGCTGTATTATCGGAAATCGTAATACGCGTGTGAACACTTAGACACAATGAGTCCTAGTGAGCCTCTAGTTGACTAGCTCGTTGTGATCAATAGATAGTCATGGTTTCGACTATGGACATTAGATATGTTGATAACGGGATCACATCATTAGGAGAATGATGTGATGGACAAGAACAATCATAAGCATAGCATAAAGATCGTATAGTTAGTTTGCTAGAAGCTTTGCCAATGTCAAGTATCTATTCCTTCGACCATGAGATCGTGTAACTCCGGTTACCGTAGGAGTGCCTTGGGTGTATCAAGCGTCCAGCGTAGCGGGTGACTATAAAGGTGCATTACGGTATCTCGAAAGTATCTATTGGGTTGACACGGATCGAGGCTGGGATTTGTCACTCCGTTGACGGAGAGGTATCTCTGAGCCCCTTGGTAATGCATCATCATAATGAGCTCAATGTGACCAAGGTGTTGGCACGGGATCATGCATTCAGTGCAGTAAAGTGACTTGCGAATTGAGGCTGAACAAGGTATTGGGATACCGGCGATCGAGTCTCGGGCAAATCAGTACCGAATGACAAAGGAATTGTATACGGGTTTGATCGAATCCTCGACATCGTGGTTCAACCGATGAAATCATCGAGGAGCATGTAGGAGCCAACATGGATATCAGGACCCGCTGTTGGTTATTGCCGAAGTCGTCTCGGTCATGTCTGCGTGTCTCGAACCCGTGAGTCTACACTAAGGTTCGGTGGCGCTAAGGTTAGTAGGAAGTCAAGTATGTGACCACGAATGTTGTTGAGTCCGGATGAGATCCGGACGTCACGAGGAGTTCGGAAGGTCGGAGGTAAGAATAATATATAGGAAGTGGTGTTTGACCATCGGGAAAGTTTGAGGGTTTGGTAAAATCGGGACCACGGGTGGAGCCACCTATCCCGGAGGGCCCATGGGCTGAGAGGGAGGAACCAGCCCACAAGGGCTGGTCGCCCCTAGGGTCCACCTACGCCTAGGGTTGAAACCCTAGGGGTGGGGCGCCCACAGCAGGGTACTCCACCCCTTGGCCGCCCCCCACAGGAGATTGGATCTCGAGGGCAGCCCTACAGGGGCCTATATAAGGGGAGGAGGGGGCTGCTGTACACAACTCCCAGGCGCAGCCCTCCTCCCCAACACATCTCCTCCTCCGTGAGCTCGTGAAGCCACAGCCGAGATCTTGCTTCTCCACCATCATCACGCCGTCGTCTTGCGGTGGAGCTGTCTTCCTCAACCTCTCCTTCCCCTTGCTGGATCAAGAAGGAGGAGGCGTCAATCTTCCGTCGTGTGTTGAGCAGGAGGTGCTGTCCGTTCAGCACTTGGCATCGGTGATCTGAATCACGTTGATCGACTCCATCATCACCTTGCAAGCTTCCGCGCGCGATCTACAAGTGGTATGTAGATGCAAACTCTCTCGTTACTCGTTGTAGATGAACTCATAGATGGATCTTGGTGAAACCGTGGAAAAATTTTAATTTTCTGCAGCGTTCCCCTAGAGTGGCATCATGAGCTAGGTCTATCGTGAGTTCTCTAATGCAGAGTAGAACACAATTTGTTGTGGGCGTTGATCTTGTCATCTTACTTGCCTCTACTAGTCGTTTCTTGCTCAGCGGTATTGTGGGATGAGCGGCCGGACCAACCTTACGTGCGCTTACGTGAGACCGGTTCCACCGTGACATGCACTAGTTGCATAAGGTGGCTGGCGGTGTCTGTCTCTCCACTTTAGTTGGGCGGAATCGATGAACAGGGCCCTTATGAAGGGTAAATAGAAGTTGACAAAATCACGTTGTGGTGATTACGTAGGTAAGAAAACGTTCTTGCTAGAACCAATCAGCACGTAAAGATGCAAACAACAATTGAGGGCGTCTAACTTGTTTTTGCAGCGATTGATCATGTGATGTGATATGGCGGAAGTTGTGATGAATGATGAATTGTGATGTATGAGATCATGTTCTTGTAATAGGATTCACGACTTGCATGTCGATGAGTATGACAACGGCGAGCCATAGGAGTTGTCTTTATTTTTTGTATGACCTGCGTGTCATTGAAGAGCGCCATGTAAACTACTTTACTTCATTGCTAAAGCGTTAGTCATAAGTAGAAGTAGTCGTTAGCGTGACAACTTCATGAAGACACGATGATGGAGATCATGATGATGGAGATCATGGTGTCAAGCGGTGGCAAGATGATCATGGAGCCGAAGATGGAGATCAATGGAGCTTGATGATATTGGCCATATCATGTCACAACAATATATAATTGCATGTGATGTTTATTATGTTTATGCATCTTGTTTACTTAGGGGACGGTAGTAAATAAGATGATCCCTTAAAAATTTCAAGAAGTGTTCTCCCTAACGTGCACCATTGCTACAGTTAAATGGTTTCTAAGCACCCGTGATGATGGGTGTGATGGATCATACGTTCACATACAGCGGGTGTAAGACAGTTTTACGGCGAAAACACTTAGGGTTAACCGCGAGCCTAGCATGTGCGGACATGGCCTCGGAACACGGAGACGAAAGGTCGAACACGAGTCGTATGGAAGATCGATCAACATGAAGATGTTCACCGGCGATGACTAGTCCGTCTCACGTGATGATCGGACACGGGCTGTCGACTCGGATCGTGTAACACTTAGATGACTAGAGGATGTCTAATCTAAGTGGGAGTTCATAATTTTGATTAAGAACTTTATTATCATGAACTTAGTCTAAAACCTTTGCAAATATGTCTTGTAGATCAATGGCCAGCGCTAATGTCAACATGAACTTCAACGTTCCTAGAAAAAAGCTGAAAGATGATGGCAGCCTTTCGGTTGGGTCGGAACACGAGATCATCCTCATAGCTGCCGGAAGGCAATATGTCCTAGAAGGACCGCTAGGGCCGCTCCGTCGAAGAACCAAGGCGTTATGAGCGCAGCAAACTTCGTCTTGATGATTACTCCCTCGTTGGTCGGCATGCTCTACTTAGAACCGGGGCTCCAAAAGCGTTTTGAGCATCACGGAGCATATGAGATGTTGAAGAGCTGAAACTAGTTTTCCAAGCTCATGCCGGGTCGAGAGATATGATGTCCCGACAAGTTCTTGATTGTAAGATGGAGAAACAGTTACTCGGTGAACACATCCCGAAGATTATGGGTTGCCTTCGTATGACCCGTTGAACATTAACCTCCCGGATAGGCGGTCATTGGAGAATCCTCGGTCGCTCCCCACCAAGCTACAAGAGCTTTGTGATGAACTACAACATGGGGGGGTAAAGACCATTCTGAAGTGTTCTCGATCTTTGAAGTCAGGGAGGCTGAAATCAGAAAGAACATCAAGTGTTGATGGAATAAGACCACTAAGTTCAAGAAGGGCAAGGGAAAAGAACTTCAAGAAGGCGGCAAAGATGTTGCCGGCGCCCAAAGCTTTATTCCGGGAAGAAGTCAAAGAATGGACCCAAGCACGAGGCGAGTGCTTTTTTGCAAGGGAAAGGGGCAGGGCGGAACTGCCCCAAATACTTAAGCGGATAAGAAGGCAACAACAAAAGGTATATTTGATATACATGTAATTGATGTGTACCACCGATTACTGTAGTAACTCCGGGTATTTGATCGGTGCCGTTGCTCATATTTGTAACTCCCAGGAACTGCGGAATAAGGGAGAAGGGCGGGGCCGAGGTGACGATCTTGGCGTGGGAATGGTTCGGTCGATGTGATGGCCCGTGACCCTACCTTACATCTACCTACGGGATTAGTTTTAAACCTCAATAATTGTTATTTAGTGCCAAGTTTGAGCATGAACATTGTATTCCGGATCTCGTTTGATCAAGATGGCTACTCATTTAAGTCGAGAATAATGGTTGTTCGATTTATATGAGAATATGTTTTATGGTCATGCTCCGATGGTCAATGGTTTATTCTTAATGAATCTCGGCGTAATATTACAATGTTCATAGTGTGGATTCCAAAGATGTAAAGTTGATAAGATAGTCCCACATACTTGTGGCCTTTCCGTTGGTCACATTGGTGTCAAATGGAACTCCATGTTGATGGACTTTTAGAGTCTCTTGATTATGAATCGTTTGACACATGGAACCTTGCCTCTTGGGAAAATGACCAAGACTCGTTCTCGGAACAATGGGCGAAGCAACCAACTTGTTGGAAATCATACATCTTGATGTTCGGTCCAATGGCGTTGAGGCTCT
Source organism: Aegilops speltoides (assembly GCA_021437245.1). Taxonomy (NCBI): domain Eukaryota; kingdom Viridiplantae; phylum Streptophyta; class Magnoliopsida; order Poales; family Poaceae; genus Aegilops; species Aegilops speltoides. The sequence continues at coordinate 4,654 of JAHHZJ010008342.1, read as the reverse complement.
GGAGGATATCTTATGTTCTCACTCTCCTTGATGACGAGTAGATATGGGTATGTCTACTTAATGAAACACAAATCGAGACTTTTGAAAAGTTCAAGGAATTTCAGGTGAGGTAGAGAATCAGCGTGACCGAAAGATAAAGTTCCTGATCGGATCGTGGAGGAGAATATTTAAGCACAATTTGGCACACTTAAGGAAATGTGGAATCGTTTCACAACTCACCCGCTTTGGAACACCTCGGGAAACGGTGTGTCGACGTAATGTCGCACTCTATTGGATTGGTGCGGTCTATGATGTCTCTTACCGATTTACCGCTATCATTTTGGGGATCGCTCTAGGGCAGCTACATTCACTTTAAATAGGGCACCGTCTAAATCCGTTGAAGGCGACACCTTATGAATTATGGTTTGGGAAGAAACCTAAGTTCGTTTCTAAAAGTTTGGGGATCGATGCTTATGTCGAAACTTCAACAAAAAGCTTGAACCCAAGTCGGAAAATGCGTATTCATAGGATACCCTAAAGGAAGCCGGGTATACCTTCTACTTAAGATCGAAGGCAAGATCTTTGTTGCTAAACGGATGCTTTACGGAAAAGTTTCTCTCGAAAAAGTAAGTGGGAGGAAAGTAGAACTTCGATGAAGTACTACCTCTCGAGCGGGAAAGTGGTGCGCCAGGCCGTTCTGTGATACCCCCGGAAGAGGAAAGCGTTGATGATGATCAAGGTCCGGATCAAGTTACTTGAACTTGAAGGTCCCGAGGACCGTTCGCACGAGTGTGCGGCAACCTGTCATGGTCATGTTGCTAACAACAATGAACCTTGAACTATGAAGAAGCAATGGCGGGCCCGGTTCCAACAAATGGCTTGAGGCCATGAAATCCGAGATAGAATCCATGTATGAAAACAAAGTATGGACTTTGGCAGACTTGCCCGATGATCGTGACGATAAAAATAAATGGATTTTCAAAAGAAGAGGGAGCGGATGGTAATGTTACCATCTATAAAAGCTCGACTTGCGCTAAGGGTTATCGACAAGTTCAAGGGATTGACTTCTGACGAGACATTCTCTCCGTGGCGAAGCTTAAGTCCGTCCAATCATGTTAGCAATTGCGCATACTTGATTATAAATATGGGATGGGCGTCAAAACGGCATTCCTTAATGGACATCTTAAGGAAGAAATTTGTATATGATGCAGCCGGAAGGTTTTGTCGATCCTCGAACGCTAACAAAGTATGCAAGCTCCAGCGATCCATTTATGGACTGGTGCAAGCATCTCGGAGTTGGAACATTCGCTTTGATGAGATGATCAAAGCGTTTGGGTTTCTTGAGACTTATGGAGAAGCTGCGTTTACAAGAAAGTGAGTGGGAGCTCCGTAGCATTTCTCTGTTATATGTAGATGACATACTCTTGATGGGAAATGATCGAAACTCCTGGACAACATTAAGGCCTACTTGAACAAGTGTTTTTCAATGAAGGACCTTGGGAAGCTGCTTATATATTAGGCATCAAGATCTATAGAGATGATCGAGGCGCCTCATAGGTCTTCCAAAAGCACATACCTTGATAAGATTTTGAAGAGGTTCAAAATGGATCAGTCCAGAAGGGGTTCTTGCCTATGTTACAAGGTGTGAAACGGCTCAGCTCGGTCCCGACCTGACCAAAAAAAGATAAAAGAAGATGAGTGTCATCCTATGCTTGCCATAGGATCTTTATGTATGCCATGCGTTCCGGACCCGATGTAAACCTTGCCGTAAAGTTTGGTTGCAAGATACCAAAGTAATCCCGGCAGGAACCTTTGGACAAGGGTCAAGAATATCCTGAAGTCACAAAAGGGACAAAGGACATGTTTCTCATTTATGGAGGCGAAGGCTGTCGTAAAGGGTTCGTCGGTAAGCCGACTCAGATCTGGATGACTCTAAGTCACAAACCGGATCCGTGTATATGTTGAATGGTGGGCGATGGCTGGTGCGGCTGCAAGGAAGGCGTCGTGGCGGGAATTCGTGTAAGGCGGAGTACATGGCAGCCTCGGAGGCAGCGCCCGGGGCATTTGGGTGAAGGTTCATCACCGACCTGGGAGTCATACCCAATGCGTGGGGCGATCAAACTCTTCGTGACAACCGGGCTATTGCCCTTGCCAAGGGCCGGAGTTTCACAAGAAGACCAGGGCACATCAAGCGGTTTCAACTCCATCCGTGAAAATGTTCAAGATGGAGACATAGAGATTTCAAAGTGCTCCGGATCGAATATCGCAATCCGTTGACTAAACTTTCTCTCAGCGTGCAAAACATGATCAACACAGAACTCTTGGGTGTTGATTCATCACAATGTAACTAGATTGGTGACTCTAGTGCAAGTGGGAAATTGTTGGAAATATGCCCTAGAGGAATAATAAAAGGTTATTATATTTCAATGTTCATGATAATTGTCATTTTGTTCATGCTATAAGGTATTATCCGGAAATCGTAATACTGCGTGTGAACACTTAGAACAATGAGTCCCTAGTGAGCCTCTAGTTGACTAGCTCGTTGTGATCAATAGATAGTCATGGTTTCCGACTATGGACATTAGATATCGTTGATAAGGGGATCCATCATTAGGAGAATGATGTGATGGAAAGAACAATCATAAGCATAGCATAAAAGATCGTATAGTTGTTTGCTGAAGCTTTCCAATGTCAAGTATCTATTCCTTGACCATGAGATGTTCTCCGGTTACCGTAGGAGTGCCTTGGGTGTATCAAGCGTCACATTTGGGTGACTATAAAGGTGCATTACTATCTCCAAGTATACATTGGGTTGACACGGATGGGAGGTTTGTCCTCCGGTGACAAGATATCTCTGGGCCCTTTTAATGCATCATCATAATGAGCTCAATGTGACCAAGGTGTTGTCGGGGATCGCATTTTCTGGTAAAGTGACTTGCCGAGTAACGAGGCTGAACAAGGTATTGGGATCCGGCGGATGAGTCTCGGGCAAATGCGTCCCGAATGACAAAGGAATTTATACAGGGGTTTGATGAATCCTCGACCCGTGGTTCAACCGATGAAATCATCGAGGAGCATGTAAGGAACCAACATGGATATCAGGACCCGCTGTTGGTTATTGCCGAAAGTCGTCTCGGTCATTCGCGTGTCTCCCGAACCCGTGGGTCCTACACTAAGGTTGGTGGCCGGGTTAGTGGAAGTCAAGTATTGACCACCGAATGTTGTTGGGGTCCGGATGAGATCCCGGATCACGAGGAGTTCGGAAGGTCCGGAGGAAAAATAATATAAAGTGGTGTTTTGACCATCGGGAAAGTTTGAGGGTTTCGGTAAAATCGGGACCACGGGTGGGACCACCTATCCGGAGGGCCCATGGGCTGAGAGGGAAGGAACCAGCCACAAGGGGCTGGTCGCCCTAGGGTCCACCTGCGCCTAGGGTTGAAACCCTAGGGGTGAAGTGCCCACCAGAGGGTACTCCACCCCCTTGGCCGCCCCACAGGATTGGATCTCCGGGGCAGCCTACAGGGCCTATATAAAGGGGAGGAGGGCTGCTGTACACAACTCCCAGCGCAGCCCCTCCTCCCCAACACATCTCCTCCTCGTAGGCTCGTGAAGCCACAGCCGAATCTTCTTCTCCACCATCATCACGCCGTCGTCTTGCGGTGGGCTGTCTTCCTCAACCTCTCCTTCCCCTTGCTGGATCAAGAAGGAGGAGCGTCAATCGTCCCGTCGTGTGTTGAATCTTGGAGGTGTTGTCCGTTCGGCACTTGGCATCGGTGATCTGAATCACGTTGATCGACTCCATCATCACCTTGCAAGCTTCCGCCTTGGCGATCTACAAGTGGTATGTAGATGCAAACTCTCTCGTTACTCGTTGCTTAGATGAACTCATAGATGGATCTTGGTGAAACCGTAGGAAAATTTTAATTTTCTCAGCGTTCCCCAACATCGATGATCTACTCCTAGATCACTATTGTACTCCTGCCAAACTCGGTCACGGGGTATACAATAGATCTGGTACCTGACATGACATACTTTATAGAACCTATGGCCAAGGCATAGAGAATGACTTTCATTCTCTTTCTATCTTCTGCTGGTGTGTTTTGAGTCTTACTCAATTTCACACCTTGTAACACAGAGCAAGAACTCTTTCTTTGATGTTCCATCTTGAACTACTTCAAAATCTTGTCAAGGTATGTACTCATTGAAAAAACTTATCAAGCGTCTTGATCTATCTCTATAGATCTTAATGCTCAATATGCAAGCAGCTTCACGAGGTCTTTCTTTGAAAAACTCCTTTTAAACACTCCTTTATGCTTTGAGAATAATTCTACATTATTTCCGATCAACAATATGTCATTCACATATACTTATCGAAATCTTTAGTGCTCCCTCACTTTCTTGTAAATCGAGGCTTCCTTTGCAAGTCGTATAAACTATATCTTTGATCAACTTGTCAAAGCGTATATTCCAACTCGAGATGCTTGCAGGTCCATAGATGGATCTTGGAGCTTGCACACTTTGTTAGCTCCTTTGGATTGATAAAACCTTCTGGTTGTATCACATACAACTCTTCCTCCGAAACCCATTCGGGTGCAGTTTTACATCCATTTGCCAAATTTTATAAATTGTGGCAATTGCTAACATGATTTGGGGAAACTTAAGCATCGCCTAGGTT
>JAHHZJ010008339.1:0-12553 GCA_021437245.1 Aegilops speltoides | reverse complement strand
TACAAAAATAAAGACAACTCCTATGGCTCTCGCCGTTGTCATACTCATCGACATGCAAGTCGTGAATCCTATTACAAGAACATGATCTCATACATCACAATTCATCATTCATCACAACTTCGCCATATCACATCACATGATCAATCGCCGCAAAACAAGTTAGACGCCCTAGTTGTTGTTTGCATCTTTTACGTGGCTGCATTGGGTTCTAGCAAGAACGCTTTTACTTACCTACTAATCACCACAACGTGATTTTGTCAACTTCTATTTACCCTTCATAAGGGCCCCGTTCATCGATTCCGCCCAACTAAAGTGGGAGAGACAGACACCCGCCAGCCACCTTATGCAACTAGTGCATGTCACCGGTGGAACCGGTCTCACGAAGCGCACGTAAGGTTGGTCCGGCCGCTTCATCCCACAATACCGCTGAGCAAGAAAAGACTAGTAGAGGCAAGTAAGATGACAAGATCAACGCCCACAACAAATTGTGTTCTACTCGCAATAGAGAACTACGACAGACCTAGCTCGATACCACCGTTGGGGAACGCTGCGTAAAATTAAAATTTTTCCTACGGTTTCACCAAGATCCATCTATGAGTTCATCTAAGCAACGAGTAACGGAGAGAGATTGCATATACATACCACTTGTAGATCGGTATGAAGCTTGCAAGGTGATGATGGAGTCGACTAACGTGATTCAGATCACCGATGCCAAGTGCTGAACGGACAGCACCTCCGCTGCTCAACACACGCACGGGACTAGCGACGCCTCCTCCTTCTTGATCCAGCAAGGGGAAGGAGAGGTTGAGGAAGACAGCCCACCGGCACGACGACGTGCAGGATGGTGGAGAAGCAAGATCTCGGACAGGCTTCACGAGCTCTACGGAGGAGGAGATGTGTTGGGAGGAGGGCTGCGCCTTGGGAGTTGGTACAGCAGCCCCCTCCTCCCCCCTTTATATAGGCCCTGGTGGCCCCCGAGATCCAATCGTGGGGGCGGCCAAGGGGGTGGAGTGCCCCTGCCAAAGTGGGCGCCCCACCCCTAGGGTTTCAACCCTAGGCGCAGGGGTGGGCCCTAGGGGCGCACCAGCCCCTTGTGGGCTGGTTCCTTCCCTTCAGCCCACGGGCCCTCCGGATAGGTGGCTCCCACCTTGGACCTCGACCTTCCGGTGGTCCCAGATTTTACCGAAACCCCAAACTTTCCCGATGGTCAAACACCACTTCCTATATATTATTCTTACCTCCGACCCTTCCGAACTCCTCGTGACGTCCGGGATCTCATCTCGACCAACAACGCTCGTGGTCACATACTTGACTTCCTACAAACCCTAGCGCCACCGAACCTTGGTGTAGACCCCACGGTTCGAGACACGCAGACATGACCGAGACGACTTCGGCAATAACCAACAGCGGGTCTCGATATCCATGTTGGCTCCCACATGCTCCTCGATGATTTCATCGGTTGAACCACGATGTCGAGGATTCGATCAAACCTCAGATACAATTCCTTTGTCAATCGGTACGTTATTTGCCCGAGACTTGATCGCTTGTATCCCAATACCTTGTTCAGCCTCACATTCGGCAAGTCACTTTACTCGCATCAGTAATGCATGATCCCGTACAACACCTTGGTCACATTGAGCTCATTATGATGATGCATTACCGAGTGGGCCCAGAGATACCTCCGCCATACGGAGTGACAAATCCCGCCTCGATCCGTGTCAACCCAATGATACTTTCGGAGATACCGAATGCACCTTTATAGTCACCCGCCACGCCAGACGCTTGATACACCCAAGGCACTCCTACGGTAACCGGAGTTACACGATCTCATGGTCGAAGGAAGAGATACTTGACATTGGCAAAGCTTCTAGCAAACTAACTATACGATCTTTTATGCTATGCTTATGATTGTTCTTGTCCATCACATCATTCTCCTAATGATGTGATCCCGTTATCAACGACATCCAATGTCCATAGTCGTGAAACCATGACTATCTATTGATCACAACGAGCTAGTCAACTAGAGGCTCACTAGGGACTCATTGGGTCTAAGTGTTCACACGCGGTATTACGATTTCCTAATAATACATTTATAGCATGAACAAAAGACAATTATCATGAACATTGAAATATAATAATCCTTTTATTATTGCCTCTAGGGCATATTTCCAACAACTTCAACCCATGAAGGGTAACGGATGCGCGAGTCCACGGAGGGCTCCACCCACGAAGGGTCCACGAAGAAGCAACCTTGTCTATCCCACCATGGCCGCCGCCCACTAAGGACTTGCCTCACTAGCGTAGATCTTCAAAGTAGGTGATCTCCTTGCCCTTACAAACTCCTTGGTTCAACTCCACAATCTTGCCTGAGGCTCCAAAGTGACACCTAGCCAATCTAGGAGACACCACTTCCAAGAAGTAACAAATGGTGCATTGATGATGAACTCCTTGCTCTTGTGCTTCAAATGATAGTCTCCCAACACTCAACTCTCTCTCAATGGGTTTGGATCTCGTGGAAAGAAGATTTGAGTGGAAAGCAACTTGGGAAGGCTAGAGATCAAGATTCATATGGTAGGAATGGAATATCCTGCCTCAACACATGAGTAGGTGGATCTCTCTAAATGGTAAGTTGGAAGTATAGGTTTGTTCTGATGGCTCTTCCACTAATGAAGAGGAGGTGGAGGGGTATATAGCCTCCACACAAAATCTAACTGCTACATACAATTTACCAAACTCGTGGGACCGAATTGTTAAACTTGGTCGGACCAATTTAGTAAACCTAGTGACCGTTAGTGATTTTCGTGGACCGACATGCATTCTGTGAGACCGATTCGTTAGGGTTAGGCATAACGTAATCTCGTAGGACCGACATACAAACTCGTGAGACCGACGGTAATAAGCTTTCCAGAGAGTTGGTCGTAAACTCGGTGGGACCGACGGTTTTTTTTGGTGAGACCGAAATGTTACAAAAGGAAACGGAGAATTTACATTGCAATCTCGTGGGACTGACGCTCACTTCGTTAGACCAAACGCTACGGGTTAAACAGAGATATTGTAACCCATCTCGGTGAGACCGAGATCCCTATCGGTAAGACCGATTTGCTTAGGGTTTGTGGCAGTGGCTATGACTTTTGGAATCGGTGGCGCCGGATAGGAAGTTTTGGTGTGACCGATTTTGGCTTTGAGTTTAGGTCATTTGTGGATGTGGGAAAGTAGTTGAGGATTTTGGAGCATATCACTAAGCACATGAAACAAGAGGCTCATTAAGCAACACATCATCCCTCCTTGATAGTATTGGCTTTTCCTATAGACTCAATGTGATCTTGGATCACTAAAATGTAAAATGAAGAGTCTTGAGCTTTTGAGCTTGAGCCAATCCTTTGTCCTTAGTATTTTGAGGGATCCACTTTCATCATCCATGCCATGCCATTCATTGAGCTTTCCTGAAATAATAGTCTTGGAATAGCATTAGCTCAATGAGCTATATGTTGTTATTAATTACCAAAACCACCTAGGGATAGTTGCACTTTCAGTATTTTGTATAATAGATGCAAAAAGTAAAGATGCAAATAAAGGTAGATTCAAAGCAAATATGATAAGAGATAGACCCGGGGGCCATAGGTTTCACTAGAGGCTTCTCTCAAGATAGCATAAGTATTACGGTGGTGAACAAATTATCGCCGAGCAATTGATAGAAAAGTTTATAGTTATGAGATTATCTAGGCATGATCATGTATATAGGCATCACGTCCATAACAAGTAGACCGACTCCTTTCTCGTGATCTACTACTATTACTCCACACATCGATCGACTCCCGCCGCATCTAGAGTATTAAGTTCATAAGAACAGAGTAACGCATTAAGCAAGATGACATGATGTAGAGGGATAAACTCAAGCAATATGATATAAACCCCATCTTGTTATCCTCGATGGCAACAATACAATACGTGCCTTGCAACCCTTTCTGTCACTGGGTAAGGACACCGCAAGATTGAACCCAAAGCTAAGCACTTCTCCCATCGCAAGAAAGACCAATATAGTAGCCAAACCAAACTGATAATTCGAAGAGACTTGCAAAGATAACTCAATCATACATAAAAGAATTCAGAGAAGATTCAAATATTATTCATAGATAAACTTGATCATAAACCCACAATTCATCGGATCTCGACAAACACACCTCACAAAGAGTTTACATCGAATAGATCTCCACAAGAGAGGGGGAGAACATTGTATTGACATCCAAAAAGAGAGAATAAGACATCTAGCTAATAACTATGGACCCGTAGGTCTGTGGTAAACTACTCACAACTCATCGGAGGGGCAAGGATGTTGATGTAGAGGCCTCCGTGGTCGATTCCTCCCAGCAGAGTGCCTAAAAGGCTCCAAGATGAGATCTCATGGATACAAAAGGTTACGGCGGTGGAAATTGTGTTTCGTGGTGCTCCTAGATGTTTTTGGGGTACGAGGTATATATAGGAGGAAGAAGTACGTCGGTGGTTAATTGGGGCCGACGAGACAGGGGCGACCCACAGGGGCGGCCCCTCATCTCGTGGGGCCCTGAAGCTTCTTGACTTGCACTCCAAACTTTCTGATCACGCTCGCTCCAAAAATCACGCCCCGGTTTTTCATTCCGCTTGGACTCGCTTGATATTCCTTTTCTTCAAATACTGAAATAGGCAAAAAAACAACAATATGGGCTGGGCCTTCTGTTAGTAGGTTAGTCCCAAAATGATATAAATATGTAAAATAAAGCCCATAAACATCCAAAAGGGTAATATAATAGCATGGAACAATCAAAATTATAGATACATTGGAGACGATAAGTTAAGCGCGATGGCAGCAAGGGCGCGACTAACGCGGTGTGTGGTACAAAGGGGCATAGAGAGGGAGGGTCTGATGGGCGGGAAGAAGAGTAGCAGGCTCGGAATGGGCGCCAAGATAGAAGCGGGCATGTGCCACGGGTCAATCCGAGGAGCTCGGTGGCTACCCCTCGAACGGCTATGGAGGACGGTAGTTCTCGCCACAAATAAATACCTAACGAGAGCAAACGAAAGGGGAACAGGAAAAGGCAAGAGGAGATCACCGTGGTGTCAATGGCGCTCTAGGGAAAGACAGGGAGCTTGGGGCAGCGCTAATCGAACGGCAATGTCATGGGTGGTCAAGGTTGAGGAAGACGACATCGTTGTCGGCGCAGGGTGTTGGACTTGATCTCGCTATGCAGACGATGTAACGGAGGCGCTCGGTCATGGCGGCAATGCTTTCTCCTTTTAACACTGTTTCGCTTATTCTTATCAACTAAATGATTTTTTTTCAATTGTGAAACTATGCACACAATTCAAGCACTAGGTGGCACAAAAAATTTAGGGCAAAAGGCAATACATAAAATTAGGTTTATATTTAATTGGTTATTTTAACTACTGTTAGACCTCTTATTAATTTGATAAGATTTAATTGTTGGGTCAAATAATGTTGGGCTCAACATGACAAAGATCAGTGGAATTTACAGAATATGTTGAACATTTTAATTTTACTGTTTGACAAAATAATTTATTTGACTTTATTTGGCTTTGATTTTATCAAGTGGCAGTTTGGCTTAGCAAGCCTGATGACATGGCAAGATTAGGGAAGTTCACTATATCTAACGAATGGAGGTGTTACATAATCTTCCCATTTCTGAAATTTCAACGTTAAATGATTGGGGAATATATCACACTATCCATTAATTCAGTTAAGCTCACCACAAGTCCACACATTATTGCCAATTGAGTAAGTCTTATTGGCGGGAGAATAGGCCGGGTAGTGAGATGTGAGTGTGAGCATTGTGCCAGGCAGTGATTGAGTGAATTGCTTATCTTTTAATATAAGAAGAAAAAGAGTCACTATTTGTTTTTTTTTAGCAAAAAGCGGTTGTTTGATATGAAAGAGGTCACATACTTTTTTATAGTTACTCGGCAATTGCCTGCGCGTTGCAACGGTGGCACACATATTCTATATGGCGATGCTCTCATGGATGTAACCGTGATAATGGAGTTGAAAGAACACTTTGTGAAATCAAAGTGAAATGGAAAAATTCCAGACTGCAGTACAAATGAGTGATAAATCAATAAAAAACTATCTATTAGCATGAGAGAAAATTAGAAGCGCATCTAAGCATAGCATGCATGTGCAGGTCACATACCAAGAATAGGCATGGTTAGCACGTACATGCGTTGGGAGAATCCACCAGATCTTTAGCTATCAGAAAGAAAGCTATCACCATCATCTAGCTGTCGTCCTAGAACTAACAGTCTGCCATGAACAGTATCTACAGCCACATCCAGGATGTGGTGAACCAACAGTATCTACCACCTCCTCTACCCGGCACGGGTCAGACGTGGTGTACGCCATGGCCGCAACTAAGACGGCAGGGCGGTGTCGAGCTACTGACCTGATCCAGACCATGAGCTCTTGGGATGGGGCGTATCTATGACTGCGAGGGCACACTATCGCTTCTAAGGATTTTCTAGCTTGGTGAGCAAAGCACACTAATCTGAATCTCATGTCTTGTTCTAAATATCTACTCCACGTTGCAAAATTCTCCGTTCAGTTTAAGACCTGTAGACATCAAGAGGTACTTTTTTTACAATGCATTAGGTTCATACATTCATCGGCAACTCTGGATTGGAAAACACTTTATCTGCATTAATTATTCACAGGAAATAACCTATATTTTTTCTAAAATGTCCTCATGTTAACAAGTGTTTCACACTTGCACCGTGGATTGATTGGAAAAGCCTTGATATGATTGGTTGTTAATTCTTCAGAGTACAGTCGCCAGTAGGTTTTTTCCAACAAATGTGGAGATATTAATCATCCGTCATCAAGACTCATGAGGACACTCTCTCTTCTTCCCACGTTGGTGTGTTATCCCTGCAGATGGATCGAGAAGGATGCACCACGATATTAGCAAATTATTTTAAGACTACAATGTGTGTTTCCAAATGCCTTTTCATATTAGATTATTCTCACTGGAATGATTCATAATAGTAGTTGCACATCATGTCATCGACAACTTGAACCAGGACAAGTATTTTGGAACGGAGGAAGTAACCTTTATCTATTCCTGCTATTTATGTAGCATCAGTGCATGATTGCTTAAGACTTCCATAGCAACATTGATTATATGTTTGCGTCCATATATACTTTAAGGGTGTTGAGGTCATTATAGGAGTATTTATATTGATCAAGTTTCTATATGGTCTTACTTCCTGTAAGGATTCCCAAAATTGTCGATGAGTATTTAGATGATGAAGTTTCTATCTGGTATCACTTCCTGTGAGGATATCCCAAAATTACCAGATCTAATATTATTTTAGTATGGCTTTTGTAGTTCATGTGCATGTATTTTAGTGTATGACCCAGTCTCATATTTTCTTCAAATTTACAGTGAAATGATGTTTCAAGTCAAGGTTGTTCCATATTGAGCTACCTTGCGAAAAATATGCATAATGATTGTGTTTCTGACGAGTCGGAGCAGATGCACGATTGTACATGCACCGAATATATCATGATGCAGGACTACTTGTGGTTGTTTTTAGGGCACATAGTGTTGGCGCGGGGACCTTTTTGTATGTTCTATACTAAGAATTTTTTATCTTATGTTTTGTAGTAAGTTGCTTTGATAACTTGTGTGCTTATTTCACTAATGCATGCGGGAGTATCAAACAGTGATGGTGTGTTCTGTATACGATTTTCTTCAAATTTTATAGTTTTTGAAGATTCAGCATGTTCCACCCGATGCACCCAGCTAGCTAGACACCCACCATTTTTGAACGTGTCAAGACTTTTGGATCAAGCAACTTCATATGTGTATCATTTCTAAATGTTATGTTTGTAGTTTGGTACTACAAAAATTAACATACAACTTTAGCAAGTACACACTTATATCTTGATTAAAAAATAGACGGCTACCTACTTCATATATTTACATAAATTCCTTATATTGGGTTTATGCACATGTGCCATCATGGTCTATAAGCATTTGACAAATATATTATGTTTCATGTGATAAGGTTGTGGATGTGCATTTTTGATGGAATTTGAGCATTGAGGAATGTATTGGCATCCCTTTGTAACTACACTTGCATCACATAGTGAAATATGGGAGAACGTACATCATTCACAAGCAACAGAGTGGATTAAGAAAATTAGTGTGAATAATTAGAATTTATTGATTGATCTGTACATTTGGATAACACATATAGCATGGCAATGCAATACTCCAACTTGAATGAAATTTGTGATAACATCGATCCCAATATATAGTGCCTTGGAAATCAATTGATGATCCCAATATTATGTATGGTGGATATAGTGGGTAGAGGAAGGTTGACAATACCGCATGATACGTCTCCAACTTATCTATAATTTATGAAGCATTCATGCTATTTTATTATCTGTTTTGAATGTTTACGGGCTTTATTATACACTTTATATTACTTTTGGGACTAACCTATTAACCGGAGGTCCAGCCCATATTGCTGTTTTATTGCATGTTTCAAGATTTCAAGAAAAGGAATATCAAACGGAGTCCAAACAGAATGAAACCATCGAGCGTTATTTTTGAACGGATATGATCCAGAGACTTGGAGTTGAAGTAAAGGAAGCTTCGAGGTGGCCACGAGGGTGGGGGCACGCCACCCCCCTAGGCGCTACTGCTTTCGTGGGCCCTCGTGGTCTCCTCGACCGACTTCTTTCGCCTATATATTCCCATATACCCTAAAACCATCGAATACGAAGATAGATCGGTAGTTCCGCCGCAAGCCTCTCAGAGCCACCAAAACCTCTCGGAGCCTGCTCGCAAGACCCGCGCCGGGGGATCCTCACCGTGGCCATCTTCATCATCCCGCGCCTCCATGACGAGGAGGGAGTATTTCACCCTGGGCTGAGGGTATGTACCAGTAGCTATGTGTTTGATCTCTCTCTCTCATGTTCTCTCTATGGCACGATCTTGATGTATCGCGAGCTTTGCTATTATAGTTGGATCTTATGATGTTTCTCCCCTCTACTCTCTTGTGATGAATTGAGTTTTCCTTTGAAGTTATCTTGTCGGATTGAGTCTTTAAGGATTTGAGAACACTTGATGTATGTCTTGCCGTGCTTATCTGTGGTGACAATGGGATATCACGTGATCCACTTGATGTATGTTTTGGTGATCAACTTATGGTTCTGCCCATGAACCTATACATAGGGTTGGTACACGCCATCTTGACTCCCAGAGAAACTTTGGGGCACTTTTTGAAGTACTTTGTGTTGGTTGAATAGATGAATCTGAGATTGTGTGATGCATATCGTAATCATGCCCACGGATACTTGAGGTGACAATGGAGTATCTAGGTGACATTAGGTTTTGGTTGATTTGTTTATTAAGGTGTTATTCTAGTATGAACTCTATGATATATTGAACGGAAAGAATAGCTTCGGTTACTTTTTACTACGGAATCTTGAATAGATTGAGTAGAAAGGATAACTTTGAGGTGGTTTCGCACCTCTACCATAATCTCTTCGCTTGTTCTCCGCTATTAGTGGCTTTGGAGTGACTCTTTGTTGCATGTCGAGGGATAGTTATATGATCCAATTATGTTATTATTGTTGAGAGAACTTGCACTAGTGAAAGTATGAACCCTATGCCTTGTTTCCTATCATTGCAATACTGTTTACGCCACTTTTATCATTAGTTACCTTGCTGTTTTTATATTTCAGATTACAAAACCTATATCTACCATCCATATTGCACTTGTATCACCATCTCTTTGCCAAACTAGTGCACCTATACAACTTACCATTGTATTGGGTGTGTTGGGCACACAAGAGACTCTTTGTTATTGTTGGAAATATGCCCTAGAGGCAATAATAAAAGTATTATTATATTTCAAATGTTCATGATAATTGTCTTTTGTTCATGCTATAATCAGTATTATCCGAAATCTTAATACACGTGTGAACACTTAGACCCCAATATGTCCCTAGTGAGCCTCTAGTCGACTAGCCTGCACAGATCAATAGATAGTCATGGTTTCTGACTATGGACATTGGATGTCGTTGATAACGAGATCACATCATTAGGAGAATGGTGTGATGGACAAGACCCAATCCTAAGCATAGCATAAAAGATCGATAGTTTGTTTGCTAGAAGCTTTGCCAATGTCAAGTATCTCTTCCTTCGACCATGAGATCGTAACTTGCCACCGAGGAGTGCCTTGGTGTATCAAACGTCACAACGTGAATCGGGTGACTATAAAGGTGCATTATGTATCTCCGAAAGTATTCAAGGTTGACACGGATCGAGATCGGATTTGTCACTCCGCATGACGGAGAGGTATCTCGGGCCCACTCGGTAATGCATCATCATAATGAGCTCAAGTCGACCAAGGTGTTGGCCACGGATCATGCATTACGGTATTAGTAAAGTGATTTGCCGAACGAGACCGAACAAGGTATTGGGATACCGACGATCGAGTCTCGCAAGTAACGCATCGATTGACAAAGGGAATTGCATACAGTGGTTTGATCAATCTCGACATCGTGTTTCAACCGATGAAATCATCGAGGAGCATGTAGGAGCCAACATGGGTATCCGCACCGCTGTTGGTTATTGCCCGAGAGTCGCCTCGGTCATGTTCACAGGTCTCCCGAACCCGTAGGGTCTACACACTTAAGGTTCGGTGACGCTTAGGTTAGTATGAAGTCAAGTATGTGACTACCAATGTTGTTCGAGTCCCGATGAGATCCCTGACGCCACGAGGAGTTTCGAATGGTCCGGAGGTAAAGAATAATATAGGAAGTGGTATTTCGCCATCGGAAAGTTTCGGTCTCCCAAGAATGTACCGACCACCGGAAGGGTCCTGGGTCCACCGGTGGGGCCACCTATCCCTGAGGGCCCCATGGGCTAAAGTGGGAGGGAACCAGCCCATAGTGGGCTGGTGCGCCTCAGGCCCACCCCCGCGCCTAGGGTTGAAACCCTAGCGGGGACGCCCACTTGGCTTGGGGGCACTCCACCTTGTCGCCGCCGCCCCTTGGAGATTGGATCTCAGGGGGCGCCCCTGTGGGGCCTATATAAAGGGGGAGGGAGGGGCTGCAGCACCCATCTCCAAGGCGCAGCCCTCCTCCCAACACCTCCTCCTCCGTAGGGCGCTACGGCCATGCCTGAGATCGCTTCTCCACCATCACCACGCTGGCCGTGTTGCTGGTGGAGCTGTTTCTCAACCTCTCCTTCCTCCTTGCTGGATCAAGACGGAGGAGACGCCGCCGTCTCCGCACGCAGTGTTGAACGCGGAGGTGCTGTCCGCTCAGACTTGGACATCGGTGATTTGAATCACGCTCGAGTACGACTCCATCATCACCTTGCAAGCTTCTCGCACGCGATCTACAAGTGGTATGTAGATGCAATCTCTCCCTAGACTCGTTGCTTAGATGAACTCATAGATGGATCTTGGTGAAGCCAGAGAAAAATTTTAATTTTCTCGCAATGTTCCCCAACAAAGGGCATCATGAGCTAGGTCTATGCGTAGTTCTCTAATGCACGAGTAGAACACAATTTGTTGTGGGCGCTGATCTTGTCATCTTACTTGCCTCTACTAGTCTTTTTCTTGCTCAACGGTATTGTGGGATGAAGCGCCCGACCAACCTTACACGTGACGCTTACGTGAGACCGGTTCCACCGATCGACATGCACTAGTTGCATAAGGTGGCTGGCGGGTGTCTGCTCTCCCACTTTAGTTGGAGCGGATTCGATGAACAGGCCCTTATGAAGGGTAAATAGAAGTTGACAAAATCACGCTGTGGTGATTCATAGGTAAGAAAACGTTTTGCTAGAACCCAATCGCAGCCATTTAAAAGATGCAAACAACAATTAGAGGACGCCTAACTTGTTTTTGCAGCGATTGATCATGTGATGTGATATGGCCGGTTGTGATGAATGATGAATTGTGATGTATGAGATCATGTTCTTGTAATAGGATTCACGACTTGCATGTCGATGAGTATGACAACCGCAGGAGCCATAGGAGTTGTCTTTAGTTTTTAGTATGACCATGGTCATTGAAGAACGCCATGTAAACTACTTTACTTTATTGCTAAACGTTAGTCATAGAAGTAGAAGTAGTCGCATGGACAACTTCATGAAGACACGATGATGGAGATCATGATGATGGAGATCATGGTGTCAAGCCGGTGACAAGATGATCATGGAGCCCAAGATGGAGATCAATGGAGCTTTATGATATTGGCCATATCATGTCACAACTATATAATTGCATGTGATGTTTATTATGCTTTTACATCTTGTTTACTTAGGACGACGATAGTAAATAAGATGATCCTTACAAAATTTCAAGAAGTGTTCTCCCTAACTGCACCGCTGCTACAGTTCGTCGCTTCTAAGCACCACGTGATGATCGGGTGTGATGGATTCTTACGCTCACATACAACGGGTGTAAGACAGCTTTACACACGAAAAACACTTAGGGTTAACTTGACGAGCCTAGCATGTGCGACATGGCCTCGAACACG
>JAHHZJ010008336.1:0-10233 GCA_021437245.1 Aegilops speltoides | reverse complement strand
CGAGACATGGAGGGAGTTAGATGGGTTTTAACACTTTAGAAGGTTGGGCTGCAAATAAAGAGGGCTTCATTCTGCTAACTGCTGAGTACCAAACGAGCTCCAAATGACACGAACTTGATAAAGCGGTTCATCGGGTATATACCAAGGTCAGCTATAAACCTCGCCATTCCGAAAGTTTAACACCGCCACAACAAAAGAGAAGAAGGGGATACGGGGACATAGAGTGTTTGACAAACGGACAACGGGAAAAGGCTCTGATGCATGAGACTTAACACGATGCAAATGAAATGCACATGATGACATGATATGAAATGCGATGATGACATGGCAAAGTGCAACACGCAAGCAAATGACATGGCAACGACGGCTAATAATCAAGGGACACTGGGCGCAACGAATCCGGGCTACATGAAGGTGGTCCGAACCCGGCCTCAACCTCACCAACGCCTCAAGACCCTGCCAACGGATGCTGATCGAAGCGCTAGATCTTGTCGCACCCATTGTGGACAAGGTGAGCGGATCAAGAGGGTTGAGGGCGATCGCAGAGATTAGGCCTGCTCTCTTTTGTCGCTGTTGGTCATGTTGAGAACAACTGTTAGAGCTGCATAAGCTATCTTGTAACATAACTCTATTTTGGGTAGTTTATTGCTATGTTATTTTTACTTGATTCCTTCCTTGTATGTTTTGCCCTACACTTTTTAGGAACTTGCTTGGCAGCACCTTAGTCATGAAGCGCTGAGTGCGGACGCCGCAGCCTGCCGCTTCACGCCACTAATGATTAAGAAACCTTGTTTAACTAGTCGCAGCTCACTTAAGTTGTTGAGCGGACTAAACAAAGTAAGGGCTAACTAGTTACGAGTTGGTTCCTCTCGCGCATACAGGTTTTCCATACAAAGCACTCGCTCGAGGAAGATAACTTAAAATTTAAAAAGAAATCTGATTGCTCAAACTTTGGCAACTTAGCTTTTTCTCGCTTTGCTTCCTTCAGAAGGCTTAAACTTTTGAACAATGCCTCGTCCATACCATTATCTTCCTTCCTAAGAAATTGTGGGTTAGGGAACCTTCCTCTTTGAGAAAAAGAAAGAAGAGAAAATAAGATATGGAGCCCACTTTCTCGTTATTGCTTACCGGGGTCGGCGCTGACAAATGTCGATAACACATGCAAAAGAAAGCACTAAATTGACAAGATGCGGAGCATACGAGCTTACTTATGCATCGGGTCCTGCGCCAGCTTTGTACAAAGGATTACATGCAACATCGGCAAGATTTCAGTTGGGTAGGTTGTCGAACAAGTTCAAGAATCAACGCCTACTTGGTAAAACTTACGAAGATGCTCAATGTTCCGTGAGTTGCTCACCGAATGTCATCTTCGCCTCATATGACAACAGCCTAGTGACTCGCTTTCAATCTTTAAGGGCCTTCCCACTTTGGCCAACTTGTTGGAATTATTATGGATGAACGCCAAGAACAAGGTCGCCTCGAGACTCTCGCATTAACTTTGCGGGCATAGCGCAAAGCTTGTTGGTATCGAGCACCGCATAAATGCCCGAAGACGGTCTTTCTCAGAGCACATCTTGTCGCAGCTGCTTGCTCAAGCTCATCATAGTTAGCACTGAGGTGATCCCAGACACGAGTTCCATGGGGAGAACCGCTTCGCCCATAGACTAGAGCGAGAGGTCTCGCCAAGGTTCGACGGCGCCATCTCGACGACCAAAGAACCACCAGAGTCCTCAATCCAGCTTTTTCCGCACTTATGCAGCTCCGTCGAAGTCCTGGTCTTGAGCCCGCGAACACTTCAAGATTTGCCTTCCGCTGACCGCCTTCTGGTGAGCAATAAGCGGCAGCACTCTTGGCGCCAAGATCTTGGACGATCGCATGAAGGTGCGGCTCGTGAATTGAGTGTCGTGGCTTCGGTGATGATGTTAGGGATCCCGGCGGCAAACAATCGACCAAGAACTTGATCACGATCGCCGCCACCTTCTCATCGCTTCCACTTCCCGCCACTTTGTGAACTTGTCGATTGCAACGCATAAGTATTCAAAGCCCCGACAGCTCGGGAAAGGGGCCGAGGATGTCGAGCCCTGCATCGAAAATGGCAGGATAAAGGGATCGCCCGAGAGCTTGAGCTGGTGTATTCGTTGAATGGAACCGCACGCTCACACTTGGTTACTTGTGCAGCTTCCATCTCGAGGGCTGTCGGCCAAAAGAAGCCTTGCCGAATGCATTGTTTGCAGCTCTTGCGCCAATGTGGTGACCACATATGCCCCATGTATTCCGCCAACAAATGTCCATCTTCCCGTGAATACACTTCAATTTCACACCGTTGAGTCTTCTTCGATGCTGTGTCATCAACAAACTGTACATACTTGATCGCCGCTACTTTTCCGCTTTTCTTGCTCTTCGAAGTTCTCCTGTTGAAGGAAACGGACAATCTGTCAGGTCCATGCTGGAGCTTGCGCTCGACAACAAGGACTAAAGGCACATCCTCGCGACTCATCTAGAGTTGACGTCTCCTGCAAGTTTCAGCTTGCCGCAAACTTGTCGGAGCGCTTGTTGCAACTGAACAAACCCTAGGGCTTGCCGGAGCAGATCGCTCCTCAAGACTTGGTGTTGATCTGGGGACCTTCTGGCGGCGGTCGGGAGCTCACGAAAATAGTCACCAGAAATCAACTTCTTCTTGCTCTCGTTCATTGATGCATGCTATGACGGTTGAGTCGGCTTTGAGCATAAAGATCCTCGTTCCATTGTGTAACTTATGCGGTGACACTTCGGACATGCCGCAATGTCGTCGAGCTCTTGAACATGTTCCATTGTAGGTCCAAAGTGCTCTTCTAACTTTCTCACTTCATCAACGAAGCTTCCATCAACGGACTCGATAATTCTTGTTCACTTATATACAAGTCGTGAGTCACCCCCGACAATGAGCTTCTTGATCCCAAGGTCTCCAGCGATCTCGAGACCGGCAAGCAAACCTTCATACTCAGCGGTATTGTTTGTTGCTTGCTCCTTGGGAAGTGCATCCGGATTACGATTTGAGGTGTTTCTCCCATGAATAAGTAGCACGCCCACACCGCATTTGTACGAGAAGGCACCATCAAAGTACATCAGCCACTTTTTGCTTGCTTCCTTGACGGGATGCTAGTTTCTCGAATTTCTTCATCCGTGTTGGCATCCACCGCTATGAATTGCCAATGCTCTTTTGGATAGTTGAAGTGCTCTCAAACTTAAGTCCAAAGCTTGACAGCCCAAAGGCCCACCGACAATCCCGCCTGCTTCCTCGGATTCGCAAAGATCTCTTCAAGGAAAATGAGTGACAACTCGTGATCTCATGTGCTTGAAGTAATGGCGCAGCTTTTCGAGGCCATGAGAAGGCCGAAGCAACTGCACACCGAGTACCTCGACCTAGCCCCGCAGGGGAATCGACAAAGTGTGGCGCTGCACCATTCTCTTTGTATCTCCTCGCGCGCCTCAAGAATCCATCTTTCTCGACCAGAGCTTGTGAAGTGAAGCTTGTCGCTGGATGCATCTCGTGGTTGCTCGGCATCATCCGCCTCCTCCATTTAACGCAAAGACTAACCACTTGATTGGCCGCTATATAGCAAAGAACTTCTTGTGGCTTAGGTGCATAAGTGTTTGAGTGGAGGACAGGTATCTTGTCTCGTCAGCGCAGCCTCCGCTCCGAGTCCATTTCATTGACCCGCTTTTTCAATATTTTGAAAAACTAGAGGCGCCGCCAGCACTCCAGAGATAACTCGAGAGCAGCCACGCAACCCAAGAAGTTCGTGACATCCTCGACGCTTTTGGTGCTTCAATCTGCTCAATGGCCTTGACCTTGTCGATTGGCTTCAATTCCTCGCCGAGATGAAGAACCCGAGAAGCTTGCCGAGGGGACTCCAAACACACACTCTCTGGTTGCTTTGAGGTTGATCTTATGTGAGATTTGCAAAGGTCTCGCTCTAAATCTTGAATCAGAGTTGCCTGTCCTGTTTCGACCACTATGTCATCCATGTAGGCTTCCACATTTCTATGTATTTGTGGCTCAAAAGTGTCATGCACTACCCTTGCAAATGTTGAACCAGCATTCTTTAAACCGAAGGCATCAAGATGAAAATAAGATGTGCCACATGGAGTGATGAATGCGGCTTTTTCATCCTCTTCCGCCATGAAGATCTGATGGTATCCTGAATATGCGCCAAGAAATGAAAGCAAGTCACACCCGCCATGGAGTCAATAATCCGTCAATGCGCCGCAAGGGAATGGGTCTTTGGGACAAGCTTTATTAAGATCGGTAAAGTCGATAAAAGCCTCCATTTCCGTCATTTTGCGCATTTACTCACCGGATTGGCCAACCACGAGGATGGAGCACTTCAACAAGGCCCGCCGCTTCCAATTTCTTGATTTCTTCGCGGATGAATTCTGGCACCCACTTTGTTTCGACGCTTCACGATGGCCGTATGAGGACAGATTTAACAAGGTGGTGCTCGATTACTTCCGAACACAGGGATGTCGACGGTTCACGCAACACGCCGACGTTTCGTCTGCAGAGCAACGAAGCGCTTCCTATTTAGGGTCGAGAGTGGCACCGATGGTGAAGGTACCACCAGCCGCCCTCCTTGGTAGACACCTTCTGGTCTCGGAGCTGCCATTGTCTTTACACTTGCCGGAGCTCGATGGTGTCCGACAAGCGCAAAGCACTCCAAAGAGGTGCGCTTACGGAGTGGGCATCGTAACTCTTGCCGGACTTGGTCTTCTTTCTTTCCCCCGGAGCTTCAACGGCAAGTGACTTCATATCCGTTGTGGTCGCTGCTTCCTAGAGATCTTGTCTGGCGCAGATAAGAGCATCCTTCTTGTCGCCAGGATGAGATGACACTTATCGGGCCCGCATCTTCAGCATGTTAGGCGTATAGTGAGAGGCTGCTATGAATTTGGCAGTGTGGACGGTCGAGTATCCCATTGTAAGGCAATGGAAAGTCAGCAACGCTGCAAGTGAGCCTTCACCCGGTTCAACTCCCCGCCAAATGTCAATGCAACGTGATCTTTCCTTCGCTTGTTCTTCCCTGATTGATTCTTGAATGTGCCGATCTTTGAGCTCGCTGCCGTGATCCGAGTTTCGAGTAACGCGTAGGAGATCAGGTTCTGCCGCCCCGCCATCAACTAGCATCTTAGTGACCTTGAGGCGGATAGTTGGTGAGACCAACATCGGTAAGCATCCGACCGCAGCTTATGATCGTAGGTCCTCAATATCAAAGATGATAGGCGGTTGAACCATTTCAGAGGCTTGCATGACTCAACGGGTTGTTCTGCCAGATTACTTCCCTGCACTCTAATGATGAGCGGGCGTGTGAAGTATGCAGAGAAGCACCGCCACAACGCACAGACCTCTCAGGCTTTCCGAACTTCGCTTCCCATTCATCATCATCCATATATCTTCATCTTCTTCATCTTCATCTTCTGTCACCGCCGGGAGGTCTGCCTCGCTGTTATTTTGCTTGGCAAGGCCCTCGCCGGGCGTTGCCGATCCTCCAAGACCTTTCTTGGCCTCTCCTTGTCGTCAGATTCACCTTGCTGCCGACAAGCCGCTCGACCTTCTTGCAGCTCGAGGTCAGGCCTTGGTGCGGATCTTGTAAGATCGCTTGTCGGTGCCGTCCCTTTGTCGGCGATCGCACAGCCTCAGCAGTTGGTGCATGCGGTAATCTCCTTGCGTGAGCTACCAGCTTTTTTTTTGGCTCCACCTCCGCTAAGGTTTGACCGCTCAACGACTAGCACATCTTTGCCTTTTCTTCCCCGTTGTTCCGCGGTTTTTCTTTGCCGGGCAGCATCCTCACATCGATCCTCCTCGTCAGATTCTCTCCGGAGTTTCTCCTTCAAAGACGCACACTTGTTTCCGCCAGCATAGCTCATCGACGCTCGATCTTGCATCACCATCTCCTCTCCGATCTCGCGTTTTCAAGACGTTTCGATGGAACGCTACCGATGACCGCTAGGGTGGACATCTCGAGGTTGTGTTGTACACTGCCAATCTCTAAATGTATTCTATGCTAGGGCTCCTTCCTTCCGGCGCAGAGATGAAGGTCGCCTTCGCCATGAGGGCTTGTGGTCATCAGAAGGCGCCGACAAACCGATGGCATAGGTCTACCCAGAGGATATGGAGTTGTCCAAATAGTGCATGGGCCAGACCTCGACAAGGCTTGAGCACCGCCGGAAGTAGTTGGCAAGGATCATGTCATCCGCCCCCAGCTTGCACCGCGATGGTGTAGATGCTAACGAACTCCGACGGATGCGATTTGCCATTGTACTTCTCCGCACGCCCGCTTGAAATTCTTCATGCTCAACATCGATTTGCCGCAGCTCACGTAGTGAACACACAGGCAGCTTCACCGCAGACGCGTCGCCTGCTTCTAGCGCATGCGACATAGTCGATTGCAGGGCCCAGCAGCTGGTCCGATTGATGCCGCGGTCTTCGCGCCAATGCGAGTACGCGGCTCTTTCTTGCTATCGTCAGGAAGAACTTGGCGCCGATCGCGGCGAGCTCTCGTGGATCTGGCGATGCGTGGAGTCGCTTGCCGAGGTAGATCCGCCAGCCGGCGATCTTGGCCTCTGGGCGGAGAGTACACGGTGGTTGCACTCTCCACCGTTTTGTCGCCATCGGCTCAGGCTCGGCAGTCACAAGCTGTGATGTGATTACACAGCTGCCGTGGAGTGTCGCTGTTGGCCCTCAAGGAAATATGCCCTAGAGGCAATAATAAAGTTATTATTTATTTCCTTATTTCATGATAAATGTTTATTATTCATGCTAGAATTGTATTAACCGGAAACATAATACATGTGTGAATACATAGACAACCGTGAGTGTCACTAGTATGCTCTACTAGACTAGCTTGGTAATCAAAGATGGTTAAGTTTCCTAAACATAGACAAAGGACTTGTCATTTGATTAACAAGGTCACATCATTAGTTGAATGATCTGATTGACATGACCCATTCCATTAGCTTAGCACCATCGCTAGTATGTTGCTATTGCTTTTATCCATGACTTATACATATTCCTATAACTATGAGATTATGCAACTCCACATCGGAGGAACACTTTGGTACTACCAAACGTCACAACGAATCGGGTGATTATAAAGGAGTACTACATGTGTCTCCAAAGGCAGATGTTGGGTTGGCGATTTCGAGATTAGGATTTGTCACTCCGATTGTCGGAGAGGTATCTTCGCCCTCGTAATGCACATCACTTAAGCCTTGCAAGCATTGCTAACTAATGAGTTAGCTGTGAGATGATGTATTACGAACGGTAAAGAGACTTCATTTAACGAGATTGAACTAGGTATTGATACCGACGATCAATCTCGGCAAGTAACATACCGATGACAAAAGGAACAACGATGTTGTTATGCGGTTCTAACCGATAAAGATCTTCGAGAATATGTAGGAGCCAATATGGGCATCCAGGTCCCGCTTATTGGTTATTGACCGAGACGGTTCCCATTATGTCTACATTGTTCTCGAACCGTAGGGTCCGCACGCTTAAGGTTTCGGCGACGGTTATATTATGAGTTTGTGTATTTTGATGTACCGAAGGAGTTCGAGTCCTGATGATCACGATGATGACGAGGAGTCTCAAATGGTCGAGACATAAAGATTGATATATTGACGGCTATATTCGACACCGAAAGGTTCCGGAAGTTTTGAGAAAACCGAGTGCCGGAGGGTTACCGAACCCCCGGGAAGTAATGGGCCTTAATGGCCAAGACGGGAGAGAGAGGCTGCCAGGAGGTGGCGCCCCATGGGGAGTCCGGAATAGACAAGGAGGGGGCGCGCCCCCCCTCCCTCTCCTTCCTTCCCTTCCTCCTTCCTAGTTGATTAGGAAAGGAGTCCCACTCCCACCAGGAGGAGGACTCCTCCCTGGCGCTTCCCTAGGGCCGGGCCGGCCGCCCCTTGCTCCTTTATATACGCAAGGGGGCACCCCAGAACACACAAGTTGATCCTGAGATCGCTCTCAGCCGCAGCGGTGCCCCTCCACCATATTCCACCCTACCATATCAGAGCGGTGCTTAGGCTAAACCTCGCTTCGGTAGAACATCAAGATCGCCACCACGCCGTCAGGTCGACTCTAACTCTCTCCCCGAGCTTTGCTCGATCGGAGCCCGAGGAGCGAACTGAAGTCAGACGTGGTGTCAAGAACTCTGGAGGCGCCGGAGTAACGGGCGCTGGGATCGCTGGATCGCGAGGAGAACGATTTACCACTTCCTTCACGCAGATCGCCTGCCGGGTTCACGAGGGTACATAGACAACACTCTCCCTCTCGCTGCTATGCATCACCATGATTCATGCGTGCAGCGAGGAAAATTTTGAAATTATTACTGCTCCCCAACAAAGGGCATCCGAGCCTAGGTTTTTATGGTTTGATGTTTTGCACGAGTAGAACACAAGTGAGTTGTGGACGATAAATCATACTGCCTACCAAAGATGTCATACTTTTGGTTATGGTTAGAGATGAAGCGTCCCGACCGACATTACGCAGACGCTTACGCTGAGACTGGTTTACCATTACGCAGCACTCGTGCTTAAAGGTGGCTGGCGGGTGTCTGTCTCTCTTCACTTTAGTTGAACTGAGTGCTACGCCGGTCCTTGAGAAGGTTAAAACGGAGTCTATTTGACGAAGTATCATTGTGGTTTTGATGCGAGGTGAGATTGGTTCTGCTTAAGCCCAGCAGCCACGTAAAATTTGCAACAACAAAGTAGAGGACGCCTAACTTGTTTTTGCAGGGCATGTTGTGATGTGATATGGTCAAGACGGATGCTATATTTTATTGTATGAGATGATCATGTTTTGTAACCGGTTATCGATAACCGGCTGGAGCCATATGCTTGTCGCTTATTGTATGAAATGCAACGCTTCGAATTGCTTTTACTTTATCACTAAGCAGTAGCGATAGTCGAGAAGCAATAGATGGCGAACACAACGATGCTACGATGGAGATCAAGGTGTCGGACCGTGAATGGTGATCACGATGGTAAGCCGGAGATGGAGATCACAAGCACAAGATGATGATTGCCATATCATATCACTTATATTGATTGCATGTGATGTTTATCCTTTATGCATCTTATTTTGCTTTGATTGACGGTAGCATTTTAAGATGATCTCTCACTAAAATTATCAAGTAGTGTTCTCCTGAGTATGCACCGCTCAAAGTTCGTCGGTCGAGACACCACGTGATGATCGGGTGATAAGCTCCACGTCCATCTACAACGAGTGCAAGCCAGTTTTGCACACGCAGAATACTCAGGTTATACTTGACGAGCCTAGCATATGCAGATATGGCTCGAACACGGAGACCGAAGGTCGAAGCGTGAATCATATAGTAGATATGATCAACATAAGATGTTCACCATTGAAAACTACTGCATCTCACGTGATGATCGGTTATGGTTTAGTTGATTTGGATCACGGATTACTTAGATGACTAGAGAGATGTTTGTCTAAGTGGAAGTTCTTAAGTAATATGATTAATTGAACTTAAATTTATCATGAACTTAGTACCGATAGTATCTTGCTTGTCTATGTTTGTTTGTAGATAGATGGCTCGTGGCTGTTGTTCCGTGAATTTTAATGCGTCCTTGAGAAAGCAAAGTTGAAAGATGATGGTAGCAATTACACGGACGGGTCCAGAATCTGAGGATTATCCTCATTGCTGCACAAAAGAGTTACGCCCCGATGCACCGCTGGTGCCGGCCCGCCGATGCAACTAACGACGCAAGAACGTCCGCAGAGCAAAGCGATGACTACTCTATAGTTCAAGGTGCCGCTTTACGGCTTAGAACCGGTCTTCAACGACGTTTGAACGCATGGAGCATATGAGATGTTCCAGAGTTGAAGTTGATATTTCAAAGTAATGCCCGGATTGAGAGATATGAAGTTCCAATAAGTTATATAGCTGCAAGATGGAAGAGAATGGGTCCGTGGAGGAACACATCGTAATGTCCGGTATTACAATCACTTGACTCAACGGAGTTAATCTTCCGGATGATTGTGTCATTGAAGAATTTTTCAATCACGCCACCAAGCTACAAAGGCTTCGTGATGAACTATAATATGCAAGGGTTAGTAAAGACTATGCCCGAGCTCTTCGCAATGCTAAAGGCTGCGGAGGTAGAAATCAAGAAGGAGCATCAAGTGTTGATGGTCAATAAGACCTCTAGTTTCAAGAAGAAAGGCAAAGGGAA
>JAHHZJ010008332.1:0-39396 GCA_021437245.1 Aegilops speltoides | reverse complement strand
ACCATTTGGCAGAATTGAAGAAAATTCACCTATATGCCTTATTCTCCTTGTTTTACGGATGGCATGCAGAATCGCTGAAAGCCCGAACAAAAGGGCCTGCATCCGTCAATATATATGTGGAAACGATATCACCTCTATAGAGGACAAGAAATTTTGGGGCAACGCAAAATTGCACGAAAATGAAGTATTTTCAAGGACGCCAAGAATGGACAGATGTTCACTAAAACGGTCATTATTTTTATTCGGTCCATGTCGGACCCATAAGTATCAAACTGCCGGCAAAGCACGCGATCCAAAAATACCCACACCTCCGCCAGAGGCCCGAGTACCCAAATTCAGCCTTTGCGGTCTTTTGGCCCCTCAAAGAACATCATTCGTCCTGTTTTTCGAAAGTTTATGAACCCATTGGCACTTCCTTTAAGGAAATTGAGAGATTATGTTGCTTATAGACATTAGCCCCCGGTAGGGAAAAACGAACCTTTTCAGAATGTCATGATCCCGCAATCTATTTGGTAAATTAAAGAAAATCCAGGGCTATATGCCTTATTTCCTTTTTTACGGATGGCATGTAACTCTTGCGGGAAAGCCAAGAATAAAAGGGCATTCCTGCATCGGTCAATATATATGTGGAAACGATATTTGCTCTATAGAGGACAAGAAATTTGGGGCAACGCAAAAAGCACGAGAAAATGAAGTATTTTCAAGGACCCCATAGAATGGAAGATGTTCACAAAACGGTCATAATTTTGTATTCGAGTCCGGTCGGACCCATAAGTATTAAATGCCCTGACCAATCCAAAAAATACTCCACGCTTCCGCCAGAGGCCCGGAGTAACCTCAAATTCAGCCAAAGGACTTTTGGCCCCAAAGTCAAAGAACATCATTCGTCATTGCTTTTTCGAAAGTTTCAACCCATTGGCACTTTTTTGAAGGAAATTGAGAGATTATGTTGCTTATAGACATTAGCCCACCGGTAGGGACAAACGATTTTCTGCAGATGCTCTATGATCCGGAAATTTATTTGCCGAAGTTGAAGAAAATTCAGCCTATATGCCTTATTCTCCTAGTTTTCCGGATGGATGTCCCTATGCGGGGAAAGCCGAACAAAAGGGCATTCGCATCGGTCAATATATATGTGGAAATGATATTCCTCTATAGGGACAAGAAATTTGGGCAACAGCAAAAGCCGACGAGAAAATGAAGGACTTTCAAGGACGCCATAGAATAGACATATGCTCACTAAGACGGCTAATTTGTCATTAGGAGTCCGTGTCACCCATAAGTATTAAACTGCTCAGCATGAAGCAATAACTAAAAAAAAAATATCATTATGCCAGAGGCCCGAGTACCTCAAATTCAGCCTTTAAGCAGACTTTTTGCCCTCGAAGTCAAGGAACATCATTCGTCGCTGTTTTTCGACAAGTTTCGCCACTGCACCCTTTGAAGGAAATTCGAGAGATTATGTTGCTTATAGACATTAGCCCTCTCGTAGGGACAAACGTATCTTCGCAGACAGATATGATCCAGCAACTTATTTGGTCAGAATTGAAGATAATCCAAAGGCTATATGCCTTATTCTCCTTGTTTTTACCGGATGGCATGTCAGAACTCATGCCAGCGAAAGCCAAGAATAAAAGGTCATCTCTGCACCGATGCAATATATATATGTGGAAATGATATTCCACTATAGAGGACAAGAAATTCAAACGTAGTCGTAAAAAGCGACGAAAATGAAGAAGTTTCAAGGATCGCCATAGAATGGATGATGTTCACTAAAACAGTCATATTTTTGTCATTCAGAGTCCCCTGTCGACCCATAAGTATTAAACTGCTCGCCATGAAAGTGCACAAATACAAAAAACTACTCCCCAATTCCGTCAGGAGGCCCGAGTACCCTCAATTCAGCATTAAGGTGACTTTTGGCCCGGAAGTCAAAGAACATCATTTGTCATTGTTTTTCTAAGTTTCAAACCATTGGCTCTTCCTTTGAAGGAAATTTAGGGAGATTATGTTGTATATAGACATTAGTCCTCGTAGTGAGAAACGTACCTCTCTAGCAGATGCTTTATGATCCGGCAATTCATTTGGTCAGAATTGAAGAAAATCAACCGCTATATGCCTTATTCTCCTTGTGTTCGCGGATGGCATGTCAGAACTCATGCCGCGCTGAAAGCCAAGAACAAAAGGGCATTCTCGCATCGATCAATATATATGTGGAAATGATATTCCACCTATAGAGGACAAGAAATTTTGGGGTAGTCAGCAAAAATTGCGACGAGAAAATGAAGTATTTTTCAAGGACCGCATAGAATGGACAGATGTTCACTAAAACGGTCATATTTATGTCATTCGAGTCCATGTCGGACCCATAAGTATTAAATCACGCACGGCGAGCACGCCGATCCAAAAATATCTACACCTATGCCAGAGGCCCGAGAGTACGCCATTCAAATTTAGCTGCCTTTTGGCCTCGAAAGTCAAAGAACATCATTCGTCATTGCTGCATGTTTATGAACCCATTGGCACTTCCTTTTGAAAGAAATTCAGAGATTATGTTGCATATAGACATTAGCCCCTGGTAGTGAAAAACGAACCTCGCAGATGCTCTATGATCCAAGCAATCTTATTTGGTCAGAATTAAAGAAAATCCAAATGCTATATGCCTTATTCTCCTTGTTTTCGCTGGATGGGATGGATGTCAGAACTCATATACTGAAAGCCAAGAATAAAAGGGCATTCCCGGCATCGGTCAATATATATGTGGAAATGATATTCCACTATAGAGGACAAGAAAGTTTGGGGCAACCAGCAGCAAAAGCGACGTAGAAAATGAAGTACTTTCAAGGATCCATATAGAATGGACAGATGTTCACTAAAACAGTCATAATTTTGTCATTCAGAGTCCGGTCGGACCCATAAGTACTCAAACTGCTTCAGTGAAGCGCTATGAATCCAAAAAAATACTCCTCTTGCGCCAGAGGCCTGAGTAACCTCAAATTCAGCCTTAGCAGGACTTTTGGCCCCGAAGGCAAAGAACATCATTCGTCACGCTTTTTCCATGTTTCAACCCATTGGCACTTCTTTTGAAAGAAATTCGAGAGATTATGTTGCATATAGACATTAGCCCCCCGTAGTGACAAACGCACCTTTCTCGCAGATGCTCTCATGATCCGGAAAATCTCATTTGGTCAGAAGTTGAAGAAAAACCAGCTGCTATATGCTTTATTCTCCTAGTGTTTCACGGATGGCATGTCAGAACTCACTGCATGTGAAAGCCTGTAACTAAAGGGCATTCTCGCATGGTCAATATATATGTGAAAATGATATTCTTCTATAGGGGACAAGAAATTTTAAAGAGGCAAAAGTGCGTTCACAGAAAATGAAGTACTTTCAAGGACCGCCATACATTGGACATGATGCTCACTAAGACGGTCATAATTTTGTCATTCTGAGTCGGTGGTCGGACCCATAGATATTAAACTGCTCACAAGTAGCGCAGGCCAATAATCCAAAAAATACTCCACACTTATGCCAGAGTCCCGAGTACCCTCAAATTCAAGCTTAAGTAGGACTTTTGGCCCCGAAAGTGAAAGAACATCATTCGTCATTGCTTTTTCAAACAAGTTTCTGAACCCATTGGCACTTCCTTTGAAGGAAATTCAAGAGATTATGTTGCATATAGACATTAGCCCTCGGTAGTGACAAACACCTTTTCTCGCAGATCCTCAATGATCCAAGTAACTTATTTGGCCGTAAATTGAAGAAAATCCAAATGCTATATGCCTTATTCTCCTTGTTTTCGCCGGATGGCATGCAGTAACTCATATGCAAACCAAAGAACTAAGTGGCATTCCTCGCATCGATCAATATATATGTGGAAATGATATTCCACTATAGAGGACAAGAAATTTGGGGTAGTCAGCAAAAGCGCAACAGAAAAATGAAGTATTTTCAAGGACTCGCCATAGAATGGACAGATGTTCACTAAAAACAGTCATAATTTTGTCATTCAGAGTCCGTGTCGGACCCATAAGTATCATATCTGGTCACAGGTGCCGATTTAATCCAAAAAGTACTCCGCCCGCCAGAGGCCCAGAGTACCCTCAAATTCAGCCTTTAAGCAGACTTTTGGCCCCGAAGTCAAAGAAAATCATTCATCGCTGCCGTTGCACAAGTTTCAACCCATTGGCACTTCCTTTGAAAGAAATTCGAGATTATGTTGTATATAGACATTAGCAACCCCGGTAGTGACAAACTACCTTCGCGCAGGTTTCTATGATCCGGCATCTTATTTGACCGTAAATTGAAGAAATTACAGATGCTATATGCCTTATTCTCCTTGTTTTCACCGAATGGCATGTCAGAACTCATGCGCACGGAAAGCTAAGAACTAAAGGACATTCTTCGCAGCGGTCAATATATATGTGGAAATGATATTCCACTATAGAGGACAAGAAATTTTTGGGCAGCTTAGCAAAAGCGCACGAGAAAATGAAGGACTTTCAAAGATTGCCATAGAAAGGACATATGCTCACTAAACGATCATAATTTTGTTTTCCGGAGTCCGTTTCTGACCCATAAGTACTCGAACTACCTTAAGCAGCGCGGCGATCCAAAATAATACCACGCCCGCCAGAGGCCCGGAGTACCCTCAATTTCAGCCTTACAGGACTTTTGGCCCCGAAAGTCAAAGAACATCATTCGTCAGCTGTTTCACACAAGTATTCAACCCATTGGCACTTCCTTTGAAGGAAATTCAAGAGATTATGTTGCTTATAGATATTAGCCTTCGGTAGGGACAAACGACTTTCTCGCAGATGCTCTATGATCCGTGCAATCTAATTTGGCAAGAATTGAAGAAAATCCAGGGCTATATGCCTTATTCCTTGTTTTCGCCGGACATGTTGTAACTTTCGCGCTGCGGAAAGCCAAGAACAAAAGGGCATTCCTCGCATCGATCAATATATATGTGGAAACGATATCTCCACTATAGAGGACAAGAAATTTTGGGGTAGTCAGCAAAAAGCGCGACGAGAAAATGAAGTACTTTCAAGGACCGCCATAGAATGGACAGATGTTCACTAAAACAAATATAACATAGTCATTCCGAGTCCGTGGTCGGACCCATAAGTACTCATACTGCTCATGTGAGCGTGCGAATCCCAAAAATACCGCCATTATGCTAGGAGGCCTGGAGTACCCTTAAATTCACCCTTAAGCAGGACTTTTGGCCCCGAAAGTGAAAGAACATCATTCGCCGCTGTTTTCGCATGTTTCAACCCATTGGCACTTCCTTTGAAGGAAATTCAGAGATTATGTTGTTTATAGACATTAGCCTCCGGTAGTGACAAACGTACCTTCTCAGCAGGTTTCTATGATCCGGCAATCTCATTTGGTTGTAAATTGAAGAAAATCCAGCTGCTATATGCCTTATTCTCCTTGTTTTCGCCGGATGGCATGACAAAATCATGCATGTGAAATCCAAGAACAAAAGGGCATTCCTTGCATCGATCAATATATATGTGGAAATGATATCTCCACTATAGAGGACAAGAAATTTGGGGTAGTCTGCAAAAGCGCAGGAGAAAATGAAGTACTTTCAAGGTTTGCCATAGAAAGGAAATATGTTCACTAAATACAGTCATAATTTTTTTATCGTGAGTCCGTGGTTTGACCCATAAGTATTAAAATCTGTCACATTTAGCGCCGAATTCAAAAAATACTCTCGCTTGCGCCAGGAGGCCCGGAGTACCTCAAACACAGCCTTAAGGTGACTTTTGGCCCTCGAAAGTCAAAGAACATCATTCGTCGCTGTTTTTCGCATAAGTTTCAAACCCATTGGCACTTCCTTTGAAAGAAATTCGAGAGATTATGTTATTATAGACATTGGCCCTCGTGTAGTGACAAACGCACTTTCGCAGAGATGCTCTATGATCCGGCAATCTCATTTGGCCAGAATTGAAGAAAATCCAGCAGCTATATGCCTTATTCTCCTTGTTTTTGCCGGTGGCATGCTATAACTCATATAACAGGAAAGCCAAGAACTAAAGGGCATTCTGTGGCAATGGTCAATATATATGTGGAAACGACATTCTCTATAGAGGACAAGAAATTTTAAGGCAATTGTGCAAAAAGCGACGAGAAAATGAAGGACTTTCAAGGACCGCCATAGAATAGACAGATGCTCACTAAGACGGTCATAATTTTGTTATTAGGAGTCCGTGGTTTGACCCATAGTACTCTCAACTCGTCATGGCGAAATGCATGAATCCAAAAAATACTCCACATTGCGCCAAGAGGTCGGAGTACCTCATATTCAGCCTTAAGGTGACTTTGGCCCCAAAGTCAAGGAACATCATTCGTCGCCGCTTTTTCTGCATAAGTTTCAACCCATTGGCACTTCCTTTTGAAGGAAATTCGAGATTATGTTGCTTATAGACATTAGTCCTCGTAGGGGTAAACGTATCTTTCTCGCAGATGCTCTATGATCCGTGCAATCTAATTTGGTCAGTAAATTGAAGAAAATCCAACGGCTATATGCCTTATTCTCCTTTTTTCACGGATTGCATGTCAGAACTCCATGCTGCGGAAAGCCAAGAACAAAAGGGCATTCTCGCATCGATCAATATATATGGAAGTGATATTCTCTATAGAGGACAAGAAATTTTGGGTAGTCAGGCAAAAAGCCCACGAGAAAATGAAGTACTATCAAGGACTGCCATAGAATGGACAGATGTTCACTAAAACGGTCATAATTTTGTCATTCAGAGTCCGTGTCGGACCCATAAGTACTCAAACTGCTCGACGGCGGAGGCGCGAATCCAAAAAATTACTCCACGCTCCGCCAGAGGCCCGGAGTACCTCATATTCAGCCTTTATATGACTTTACGCTAGAAGTCAAAGAACATCATTCGTCATTGTTTTTCGCATAAGTTTCAACCCATTGGCACTTCCTTTGAAGGAAATTCGAGATTATGTTGTTTATAGACATAGCCCTCGTTTTCGACAATGTACATTTCGCAGATCCCATTCTATGATCCTTTGAAGGAATTTCAAGAGATTTATGCCGAATAGACATTAGCCCCCGTAGTGACAAACTACCTTCTCGCATATGCTCTATGATCCAGTAACTTATGGTCAGAATTGAAGAAAATCCAGCTTATATGCCTTATTCTTGTTTTTGCCGATGGCATGTCAGAACTCATGCGCTGCGGAAAGCCAAGAACAAAAGGGCATTCCTGGCATCGGTCAATATATATGTGGAAATGATATCTCCACTATAGAGGACAAAAAATTTGGGGGCAGCAGCAAAAAGCGCACGAGAAAATGAAGTACTTTCAAGGTCCGCCATAGAATGGATAGATGTTCACTAAGATGGTCATATAATTTGTCATTCAGAGTCCGTGGTTTGGACCCATAAGTACTCAAACTGTCTCGCGCGAAAGTGCAATCGAATCCAAAATACTCCGCTATGCGCCACGAGGCCCAGAGTACCTCAAATTCAGCCTTACAGACTTTGGCCCCCGAAGTCAAAGAACATCATTCGCATTGCTTTGCATAAGTTTCTACCCATTGGCACTTCCTTTTGCAGGAAATTCGAGATTATGTTGTTTATAGACATTAGTTCGGTATGGACAAACGTATCTTCGCAGATGCTCATGATCCGCAACTTATTCGTCAAATTGAAGAAAATCCATATATGCCTTTTATTCTTGTTTTTGCTTGGCATATGTTGTAACTCATGCGCGGAAAGCCAAGAACAAAAGGGCATTCCTGCCATCGGTCAATATATATGTGGAAACGATATTCCCTATAGAGGACAAGAAATTTTGGGGCAATCGTGCAAAAGCGACGAAAATGAAGTATTTTCAAGGACCGCCATAGAATGGACAGATGTTCACTAAACGGCATATATCTGATATTCGGAGTCCGGTCGGACCCATAAGTACTAAAAAAGCTCGCTGCAGCATGCCGAATCCAAAAATACTCAACGCTCCCAGAGGCCCGAGTACCTCAAATTCACCCTTAAGCGGACTTTCCTGAAGTCAAAGAACATCATTCGTCATTGTTTCATAAGTTTCTATACCCATTGGCACTTTGAAGGAAACGAGATTATGTTGCTTATAGACATTAGCATCGGTAGGGGGCAAACGATTTTCTGTGCTCTATGATCCCAATCTCATTTGTGTAAATTGAAGAAAATCCAGCGGCTATATGCCTAATTCTGTTTTCACGGATGGCGTCAGAACTCACGCGGAATGGTCAGAACATAAGGGCATTCCTGGAGCGGTTATATATGTGGAAACGATATCTCCACTATAGAGGACAAGAAATTTTTGGCAGGATGAGGACATCAATACCATTGTTACACCCACAGCCCCCGCCGCTATACATACCGACCAATTACTAGAGCTCACAAGACGCCAACTAAATTACTGTGTACTTTCGCTTGGTAATGATTCTAATGTTCATGAGAATATGATGTCGCTTAAATTGGATACATTTGTTTTGCTTACAAATGAAGGGCCTAGCTTGGAGAAGGATGAACATTGGAGCAAGAACACACATGGAGTTGATGGCATGCTAAGGGGATCAAGAACGGAGTTACAAGTGATGATTTCAGACTTTGAAGCCACCATAAGGAGTGCATGAAGCCTTGGACGAAATATACAAGATGCCACTTCATAATATTCGTCCATAGGCTATTCTAGGTGTCACATCACCTTATTATTGGGCCAGCCCATGTAATTTCGAAATACATTAGTATAGGCTATTTTAGAGTCCGATGTGTGGGGAAACAAGAGATAGGGTTAGTTTCGACCCTCCACCAAGGGCCACGAAATTCACCCCTCTTCCTCCATATATACAGCCCTTAGGGCACCGCTTAGACTTGGGTTTTGTTTAGATCAAAAGTTCGCCATAGCTGCAACTTCGCAGATTTCGCTTGTGTTCAACGACTGCATAAAGGCGCCACAGAACCCCACCTTGATCAATAAAGCTTTCATCTTATATTCGCAATATCCAGATTGCAATCTCAGCTTGCTTGTTCTTCGCTTGCTCGCAGGAAATAGACCTCGTGGTCGTTGATCGTGTTCGCGGGTCAATAACCTCTCGGAGTTGGTTTAGCGACATATATGGCGCGACGCCCTCGCACGTCAGAGTCGGATCGCCAAAGTCGACTTCCACCAAAGCGAAATCCACCATCTCATCGAAAGACGGACACCTTTGCCTCTATCAAGTGGTATCGATTTCCGTGTTGCTCGTGAGATTTTACAGCTTTTCGTAGTTTAGATCGAGTCTGTTCTTCATACCTACAGTCCACTTAAAAAGCCAAAAAAATTAGGTTAGGTCATCATATCCAACCAATCTGAGCCTTTGCATAATCTTTTTCAGATTTGCGTTGTTGAATTTGCGGTTGCATCGCCGTGTCTAGTTGCTGGTCTTAGAGTCTAGTCTTTAGAGTTTCGAAGTTCGGGTCATAAGTTGTCACGCCGCCACCGCACCATCATCATCGCCTCGCCATCTACCACCACCGCTTATCCGCCACCGCTCAATCCAGATCCATCCATACCACCACCACCGCTGCCATATACCACCACCGCTGCCATATACCACCACCATATATCCACCACCAATCCGAAGTTCCTTGCATATTAGATTTGTTTTCGATCCATCTAATTTCCGATTCGTGTTTCCTTGTCTCGAGTAGGTTTCGATTCCAGCAATCTTTTGCCGTCTGTAGAAGAGGTTGGTTTCAAAAAAAAAAAACCACCTCCGCTTAGGCCCAAAATTTTCCAAAACGCACGGATAAAAAAATTTTCTCGCTATCCTATTTTTAGGTGTTTCTAAGCGATTGAGCCAGTCAATAAGATAGAAAGTTTTTTGACCTGCTTCAGCTTTTGGGTCCGGCAAAAAAAAAAAAATTTGGTCGAAAAAATTTCGTGCCCATCCCGCTCAATTTGACCTGGGAAGAGTTTTGAGACACTCGCCATTATAGTGATTTTTCGCAAAAAAAAAAGCAGCAAAAAAAAAAAAAAAAAAAAAAAAGAGCTAAAAAAAAATTCAGAGTGTGCTTTTCCTTTGTTTACGCAGCAGCGCCGTGATTTTGTTAGTGTTCTAGGCTCGCCTCTAGCACGGTTCAGCCTAGGACCAAAGACAAGACTGCTGCTGAGCGCTTATTCAACTTTGCATCTCGATTTGATTATTGTCAATTCTTTTTGCTACCATATTATAAGCCTTCCCAGCTCCACATACATCTACGCCGTATGCTTGATTCTCCCCGTAATCGCTATAGCCAAGCTTTGAGAGTTTTGACTACAACGGTTGCCGATCACCACCGCCGCCGGGTAAGAACCGTAAGAATTTGAGATTTGCTTCACGGATTTGTGACTGCCCACCACACCACCACCACCACTTCCTAGTAGTCTCAGAGGATCATATTCTTGTGTGTTTCTATTGTCGCTAACCATGGCAGGAACACAGCCGATGAGACTGATTGGGAGAACCCGACAAACAAACAGCTACATGATAAGTTTCAAAGAAATGATGATTGGACAGTGCAAGATGTGGTAAACAGATTTGACGAGGCCATGGAGAAGATAGATGGCATTGAGAAGACGCTTGAAACAAAGCTTGATAGCAAGTTTGATGAATTGCTCGCTGCTTTCCACAACCACCGCCGGCTGCACCTATCGCACCTCTCAAGAACGACAACAACTACGCCTCTTCCGAATCAAGATGGACGAGCTCAACAGGTTCCTATTGAGCCAGACAAAATTCTGGTGCCATTGCCATCGCTGTTGGTGCTTTTTGGCTCCTCGCCATCGCTGCTGCCGGTACCGAGGAGGATGATGAGTATGTGGAAGATTACGAGGATGAGGTTGATCAACATCGTAACCACGCGCAACCACCAAAGACCACAACCACCGTGTCGCCCACATGCAAATAATGGCAATGTTAGGGCTCCTCAGTACGAGATCATGACCATCTCCCTAAACTGAAATTGAATATTCCACCATTTGAGGGTAGATATGTTCCTCGATATATATCTTACTTGGGAGTTAGAAACCGAACAACGATTTACATGTTTACAATATCCCGAGGAGAGACGTGTTCTCGCCGCTGCTTGTGCTTTCACTAGCTTTGCATGTGTTTGGTGGTCCTAACATTGTAGATTATATCCTGCTCCAGCTACTTGGGCTGCTTTGAAAACTGCTATGCGCATCAAGGTTCCACCATATTATCAACGTGAATTACTTCAAAATTGCAGCGCTTAAGACAAGGAAAAATTTCAGAGAAGAATATTATCGTGAATTACAAACCGCTTGATTAGATGTGGTATTGTTGAGGAGAATGAAGCTATGCTTGCACGCTTTCGGGTGGATTAAATAGAGAGATTCGCACCATTCTAGACTATAAGGATTATAATAATATCACTGCTTATTCCATCTTGCTTGTAAAGCTGAACGTGAAGTGCAGGATCGATGTGCATTGGCGCCGCACTAACTTTTCTCGCAGGTCGACCTTCATCATGGACACCACGCATCATCTACTTCCACCGCACCATCACCTCCTTCAAAGCCACCTCCAACCGTGATACAAGAAAGCAGCACAACCACCACTATCTCGCCAAGAGCACACCGCTGGCCTCGCACAGAGCTCTTCTTCCATGGCGCCAACAGGCACACAAGTGATATTATTTGTCGTCGTTGTAAGGGAAGAGGACATTTTATGAGAGAATGCAAATCTCAGCGCAGATGATTGCTACCGAGGATGGTGGGTATGAGTCCGCTTAGTGACTATGATGAGGAGACTTTGGCTCTTATTACACATGAGGAACACGGTGGAGATGATTCTGATCATGAGACACAATACATGGCTGTCAAGATGCCGACAGTATGAATGTTTAGTTGCTCAACGTGTTTTGAGTGTGCAGGTTACACAAGTCGAGCAAAATCAGAGGCATAATTTGTTCCATACAAAGGAGTTGTGAAGGAACGCTCTATTCAAGGCCATCATAGATGGAGGGAGCTGCAACAACTTGGCTAGCATGGAGATGGTGGAGAAGCTATCTCTCACCACAAGACCACATCCACATCCTTACTACATCCAATGGTTCAACAACAGCTGCAAGGTGAAGGTAACACGATCGCTCGTGTGCATTTTAGTATCTCTACATATGCTGATTATGTTGATTGTGATGTGGTACCTATGCAAGCATGTTCCTTGTTACTTGGTAGACCATGGCAATTTGATAAAAATTTCAGACACCATGGTAGAAACAATCAAGATACTCTTGTTCATAAGGATAAAATATTACTTTGCTTCCTATGACTCTCGAGTCCATTTTGAAAGATGATATTAATAGAGCTAATAAAGCAAAACAGAGAAAAATAAGAGTGAAAATCAGATTGTGGCAAAAGAATTTGAGCAACACATGAAGCCTAATAATAAACCATCTACTGTTGCTTCAAATTAAATTGAAAAGTGCATGTTTACTTGCCACCAAATCTGATATTGATGAGCTAGATTTTAGCAAATCTATTTGCTATGCTTTTGTGTGCAAAGAGGCATTATTTTCATTCGAGGACGGTTTTCCTTCTTTGCCCCCGCTGTCACTAACATTTTGCAGAGTTCACGACGCTCTTTCCACAAGACGCACACCGGATTACCACCTATTCGAGGGATTGAGCATC
This sequence comes from Aegilops speltoides, assembly GCA_021437245.1. Taxonomy (NCBI): domain Eukaryota; kingdom Viridiplantae; phylum Streptophyta; class Magnoliopsida; order Poales; family Poaceae; genus Aegilops; species Aegilops speltoides. Next base: position 26,701 of record JAHHZJ010008332.1, on the reverse strand, counting down.
AAATTGACTTAATTCCCGCATCATTACCCAACCGCACCATACCGCACTCAATCCAGAGGAGACGAAGGAGATTATGCGCCAAGTACAGAGCTGCTCGACAAAGGTTATATACGCCAATCCCTTAGTCCTTGTGCTGTTCCTATTATTCTAGTGCCAAAAAGGATGGTACGTCACGATGTGTGTTGATTGTAGAGGCATCAATAATATTACTATTCGTTATCGCCACCCTATTCCTAGGCTAGATGATATGCTTGATGAATTGAGTGGCTCTACAATATTCTCCAAAGTTGATTTATGAGTGGATACCATCAAATTCGTATGAAATTGGGAGATGAATGGAAAACAGCATTTAAAACTAAGTTTGGATTATATGAGTGGTTAGTCATGCCTTTTGGGTTAACTAATGCACCTAGTACTTTCATGAGATTAATGAACTAAGTTTTACGTGCTTTCATTGGACGATTTGTGGTAGTCTATTTTGATGATATACTGATTTATAGCAAATCTTTGGAAGAACATTTGGAACATTTACGTGTTGTTTTTAATGCTCTACGTGATGCACGCTTGTTTGGTAACCTTGGGAAGTGCACCTTTGCACCGATCGAGTATCTTTTCTTGGCTATGTTGTTACTCCACAGGAATTGAAGTTGATAAAGCCAAGATTGAAGCTATTGAGAGTTGGCCGCAGCCCAAAACGGTCACACAAGTGAGGAGTTTCTTGGCCTCGCTGGTTTCTATAGGCGCTTTGTGAGAGATTTCAGCACCATTGCTGCACCTCTCAACGAGCTTACAAAGAAGGATGTGCCTTTTGTTTGGGGTACCGCACAGAAGAAGCCTTCACGGTATTGAAAGCTAAGTTGACACATGCCCTTTACTCCAACTTCCTGATTTTAATAAGACTTTTGAGCTTGAATGTGATGCTAGTGGAATTGGATTAGAGGTGTGTTATTACAAGATGGCAAACCTGTTGTATACTTTTCTCAAAAATTGAGGGCCTAGTCTGAATTATTCTACTTATGATAAAGAATTATATGCTCTTGTTCGACTTTAGAAACATGGCAACATTATTTATGGCCCAAAGAATTTGTTATACATTCTGATCATGAATCTTTGAAACATATTAAAAGTCAAGCTAAACTGAATCGTAGACATGCTAAATGGGTTGAATTCATTGAGACTTTCCTTATGTCATTAAACACAAGAAGGGTAAAGAAAATGTTATTGCCGATGCATTGTCTCGTCCGCTATACTATGCTTTCACAACTTGACTTCAAAATATTTGGTTTGGAGACCATCAAAGATCAATATGTGCATGATGCTGATTTTAAAGATGTATTGCAGAATTGTAAAGAAGGAAGAACATGGAACAAGTTTGTCGTTAATGATGGATTTGTGTTCGCTCTAACAAGCTATGCATTCCAGCTAGCTCCGCTCGCCTTTTTGTTGTTGCAGGAGGCGATGGAGGAGGACTAATGGGACACTTTGGCGTGAAGAAGACGGAGGATATACTTGCTACACATTTCTTTTGGCCAAAGATGAGACGGATGTTGAGCGCTTTATTGCTCGCCGCACTACATGTCAAAAAGCTAAGTCACGACTCAATCCTCATGGTTTATATATGCCTTTGCCTGCACTCTAGTGTTCCTTGGGAGGATATATCTATGGACTTTGTTTTAGGTTTACCTAGAACAAAGAAGGAGGGATAGCATATTTGTTGTCGTGGATAGATTCTCTAAAATGGCACACTTTATACCATGTCATAAAAGCGATGATGTCATTAATGTTGCTGATTTGTTCTTTCGTGAAATTATTCGCTTGCATGGTGTGCCAAATACTATTGTTTCAGATCGTGATACTAAATTTCTTAGCCACTTTTGGAGATGTTTATGGGCTGTTGGGGACTAAACTGCTTTTTAGTACTACTTGTCACCCCAAACCGATGGATAAACCAAGTAGTCAATAGAACATTGTCTACTATGCTTAGGGCTGTTTTAAAGAATAATAAGAAAATGTGGGAGGAATGCTTGCCTCATATTGAATTTGCTTATAATCGCTCATTGCATTCTACTACTAAGATGTGCCCTTTGAAATTGTGTATGGTTTCCACCGTGCACCTATTGATTTGTCGCTTCTTCCATCTTCGGAGAAGGTTAATTTTGATGCTAAAGAACGTGTTGAATTGATTTTAAAATGCATGAGTTAACTAAGGAAAACATTGAGCGATGAATGCTAAATATAAACTTGCTGGAGATAAGGGTAGAAAACATGTTGTGTTTGCACCGAGATCTTGTTTGGTTACATTTATGTAAGGATAGATTTCCGATTTGCGCAAATCAAAGCTAATGCCACGTGTCGCTGGTCCCTTTAAGGTGTTGGAGAAAGTAAATGATAATGCATATAAACTTGAGCTGCCTGCAGATTTTGGGGTTAGTCCCACTTTTAACATTGCAGATTTGAAGCCATATTTGGGTGAGGAAGATGAACTTCCGCCGAGGACTACTTCATTTCAAGAAGGGAGGATGATGAGGACATCAATACCATTGTTACACCCACAGCCCCCGCCGCTATACATACCGGACCAATTACTAGAGCTCACAAGACGCCAACTAAATTACTGTGTACTTTCGCTTTTTGGTAATGATTCTAATGTTCATGAGAATATGATGTCGCTTAAATTGGATACATTTGTTTTGCTTACAAATGAAGGGCCTAGCTTGGAGAAGGATGAACATTGGAGCAAGAACACACATGGAGTTGATGGCATGCTAAGGGGATCAAGAACGGAGTTACAAGTGATGATTTCAGACTTTGAAGCCACCATAAGGAGTGCATGAAGCCTTGGACGAAATATACAAGATGCCACTTCATAATATTCGCCCATAGGCTATTCTAGGTGCTGCATCACCTTATTATTGGGCCAGCCCATGTAATTTCGAAATACATTAGTATAGGCTATTTTAGAGTCCGTATGTGTGGGAAACAAGAGATAGGGTTAGTTTCGACCCTCCACCAAGGGCCACGAAATTCACCCCTCTTCCTCCATATATACAGCCCTTAGGGCACCGCTTAGACTTGGGTTTTGTTTAGATCAAAAGTTCGCCATAGCTGCAACTTCGCAGATTTCGCTTGTGTTCAACGACTGCATAAAGGCGCCACAACCCCACCTTGATCAATAAAGCTTTCATCTTATATTCGCAATATCCAGATTGCAATCTCAGCTTTTGCTTGTTCTTCGCTTGCTCGCAGGAAATAGACCTCGTGGTCGTTGATCGTGTTCGCGCGGGTCAATAACCTCTCGGAGTTGGTTTAGCGACATATATGCGCGACGCCCTCGCACGCCAGAGTCGGATCGCCAAAGTCGACTTCCACCAAAGCGAAATCCACCATCTCATCGAAAGACGGACACCTTTGCCTCTATCACCGAGGACAAGACGTCAGAGTCGGATCGCCAAAGTCGCTGTTTTCCACCAAAGCAACCCATTGGCATCCAAATTCCATCTCATCGAAATTAGATAGACATTAGCGGTAGGGACAAACGCATTTTTCTCGCAGATGCTCTATGATCCGCAATCTCATTTGGCCAGAATTGAAGAAAATCCATATATGCCTTATTCTCCTTGTTTTCGCCGGATGGCATGCTGTAACTCATGCGCGCGAAAGCCAAGAACAAAAGGGCATTCCTTGCGTTAGTCAATATATATGTGGAAACGATATCTCCTCTATAGAGGACAAGAAATTTTGGGGCAATCAGCAAAAGCGCACGAGAAAATGAAGTACTTTCAAGGACCGCCATAGAATGGACAGATGTTCACTAAAACGGTCATAATTTTGTCATTCGAGTCCGTGGTCGGACCCATAAGTACTAAACTGCTCACGCGAGCGCACGCGAATCCAAAAAATACTCCACGCCCGCCAGAGGCCCGAGTACCTCAAATTCAGCCTTAAGCAGACTTTTGGCCCCGAAAGTCAAAGAACATCATTCGTCGCTGTTTTTCGCATAAGTTTCAACCCATTGGCACTTCCTTTGAAGGAAATTCGAGAGATTATGTTGCTTATAGACATTAGCCCCTCGGTAGGGACAAACGTACCTTTCGCAGATGCTCTATGATCCGGCAATCTCATTTGGTCAGAATTGAAGAAAATCCAGCGCTATATGCCTTATTCTCCTTGTTTTCACGGATGGCATGTCAGAACTCATGCGCGGAAAGCCAAGAACAAAAGGGCATTCCTGCATCGGTCAATATATATGTGGAAACGATATTCCTCTATAGAGGACAAGAAATTTTGGGGCAATCAGCAAAAGCGCACGAGAAAATGAAGTACTTTCAAGGACCGCCATAGAATGGACAGATGTTCACTAAAACGGTCATAATTTTGTCATTCGAGTCCGTGGTCGGACCCATAAGTACTAAACTGCTCAAGGGCGAAGCGCGCCGAATCCAAAAAATACTCCACGCTTCCGCCAGAGGCCCGGAGTACCTCAAATTCAGCCTTAAGCAGGACTTTTGGCCCTCAAAGTCAAAGAACATCATTCGTCATTGTTTTTCGACAAGTTTCAACCCATTGGCACTTCCTTTGAAGGAAATTCGAGAGATTATGTTGCTTATAGACATTAGCCCCCTGGTAGGGACAAACGTACCTTTCTCGCAGATGCTCTATGATCCGCAATCTCATTTGGTCAGAATTGAAGAAAATCCAATGGCTATATGCCTTATTCTCCTTGTTTTCACGGATGGCATGTCAGAACTCATGCGCGCGAAAGCCAAGAACAAAAGGGCATTCCCTGCATCGGTCAATATATATGTGGAAACGATATTTCCTCTATAGAGGACAAGAAATTTTGGGGCAATCAGCAAAAAGCGACGAGAAAATGAAGTACTTTCAAGGACCGCCATAGAATGGACAGATGTTCACTAAAACGGTCATAATTTTGTCATTCGAGTCCGTGTCGACCCATAAGTACTCAAACTGCTCAAAGCGAGCGCCAATCCAAAAAATACTCCACGCTTCCGCCAGAGGCCCGAGTACCTCAAATTCAGCCTTAAGCAGGACTTTTGGCCCCGAAAGTCAAAGAACATCATTCGTCGCTGTTTTTCGACAAGTTTCAACCCATTGGCACTTCCTTTTGAAGGAAATTCGAGAGATTATGTTGCTTATAGACATTAGCCCCGGTAGGGACAAACGCATTTTCTCGCAGATGCTCTATGATCCGCAATCTCATTTGGCCAGAATTGAAGAAAATCCAGCGCTATATGCCTTATTCTCCTTGTTTTCGCCGGATGGCATGTCAGAACTCATGCGCGCGAAAGCCAAGAACAAAAGGGCATTCCTGCATCGGTCAATATATATGTGGAAACGATATCTCCTCTATAGAGGACAAGAAATTTTGGGGCAATCAGCAAAAAGCGCACGAGAAAATGAAGTACTTTCAAGGACCGCCATAGAATGGACAGATGTTCACTAAAACGGTCATAATTTTGTCATTCGAGTCCGTGTCGGACCCATAAGTACTCAAACTGCTCAAGGCGAGCACGCTGAATCCAAAAATACTCCACGCTACCGCCAGAGGCCCGGAGTACCTCAAATTCAGCCTTAAGCAGGACTTTTGGCCCCGAAAGTCAAAGAACATCATTCGTCGCTGTTTTTCGACAAGTTTCAACCCATTGGCACTTCCTTTGAAGGAAATTCGAGAGATTATGTTGCTTATAGACATTAGCCCTCGGTAGGGACAAACGTATTTTCTCGCAGATGCTCTATGATCCGCAATCTCATTTGGTCAGAATTGAAGAAAATCCAGCGCTATATGCCTTATTCTCCTTGTTTTCGCCGGATGGCATGTCAGAACTCATGCGCGCGAAAGCCAAGAACAAAAGGGCATTCCCGCATCGGTCAATATATATGTGGAAACGATATTCTCTATAGAGGACAAGAAATTTTGGGGCAATCAGCAAAAAGCGCACGAGAAAATGAAGTACTTTCAAGGACCGCCATAGAATGGACAGATGTTCACTAAAACGGTCATAATTTTGTCATTCGAGTCCGTGGTCGGACCCATAAGTACTCAAACTGCTCAAGCGAGCGCAATCCAATCCAAAAATACTCCACGCTTCCGCCAGAGGCCCGAGTACCTCAAATTCAGCCTTAAGCAGACTTTTGGCCCCGAAAGTCAAAGAACATCATTCGTCGCTGTTTTTCGACAAGTTTCAACCCATTGGCACTTCCTTTGAAGGAAATTCGAGAGATTATGTTGCTTATAGACATTAGCCCCCGGTAGGGACAAACGATCTTTCTCGCAGATGCTCTATGATCCGGCAATCTCATTTGGCCAGAATTGAAGAAAATCCAGCGCTATATGCCTTATTCTCCTTGTTTTCACGGATGGCATGTCAGAACTCATGCGCGTGAAAGCCAAGAACAAAAGGGCATTCCTGGCATCGGTCAATATATATGTGGAAACGATATCTCCTCTATAGAGGACAAGAAATTTTGGGGCAATCAGGCAAAAAGCGCACGAGAAAATGAAGTACTTTCAAGGACTGCCATAGAATGGACAGATGTTCACTAAAACGGTCATAATTTTGTCATTCGGAGTCCGTGTCGGACCCATAAGTACTCAAACTGCTCACGGCGAGCGCGCGACTCCAAAAATACTCCACGCTTCCGCCAGGAGGCCCGGATTTCCCTCAAATTCAGCGTTAAGCAGGACTTTTTGGCCCTGAAAGTCTAAGAACATCATTCGTCGCTGTTTTTCGGACAAGTTTCGGAACCCATTGGCACTTCCTTTTGAAGGAAATTCGAGAGATTATGTTGCTTATAGACATTAGTCCCCCTGGTAGGGACAAACGTACCTTTCTCATCAGATGCTCTATGATCCGGCAATCTCATTTGGCCAGAATTGAAGAAAATCCAGCGGCTATATGCCTTATTCTCCTTGTTTTCACGGATGGCATGTCAGAACTCATGCGCGTGAAAGCAAAGAACAAAAGGGCATTCCTAGCATCGGTCAATATATATGTGGAAACGATATCTCCTCTATAGAGGACAAGAAATTTTGGGGCAATCAGGCAAAAAGCGGACGAGAAAATGAAGTACTTTCAAGGACTGCCATGGAATGGACAGATGTGCACTAAAACAGTCATAATTTTGTCATTCGGATCCGTGTCGGACCCATAAGTACTCAAACTGCTCGCGGCGAGCGCGCGAATCCAAAAATACTCCACGCTTCCGCCAAGAGGCCCAGAGTACCTCAAATTCAGCCTTGAGCAGGATTTTTTGGCCCTGAAAGTCAAAGAACATCATTCGTCGCTATTTTTCAGACAAGTTTCTGAACCCATTGGCACTTACTTTTGAAGGAAATTCGAGAGATTATGTTGCTTATAGACATTAGCCCTCGGTAGGGACAAACGTATCTTTCTCGCAGATGCTCTATGATCCGCAATCTCATTTGGCCAGAATTGAAGAAAATCCAGCGCTATATGCCTTATTCTCCTTGTTTTCACGGATGGCATGTCAGAACTCATGCGCGCGGAAAGCCAAGAACAAAAGGGCATTCCTGCATCGGTCAATATATATGTGGAAACGATATTCCTCTATAGAGGACAAGAAATTTTGGGGCAATCAGCAAAAAGCGCACGAGAAAATGAAGTACTTTCAAGGACCGCCATAGAATGGACAGATGTTCACTAAAACGGTCATAATTTTGTCATTCGAGTCCGTGGTCGGACCCATAAGTATCAAACTGCTCACAAGCGAGCGCGCGAATCCAAAAATACTACACGCTTGCCGCCAGAGGCCCGAGTACCTCAAATTCAGCCTTAAGCAGGACTTTTGGCCCCGAAAGTCAAAGAACATCATTCGTCGCTGTTTTTCGACAAGTTTCAACCCATTGGCACTTCCTTTGAAGGAAATTCGAGAGATTATGTTGCTTATAGACATTAGCCCCCGGTAGGGACAAACGCATCTTTCTCAGATGCTCTATGATCCGGCAATCTCATTTGGCCAGAATTGAAGAAAATCCAGCGCTATATGCCTTATTCTCCTTGTTTTCACGGATGGCATGTCAGAACTCATGCGCGCGAAAGCCAAGAACGGAAGGGCATTCCTGGCATCGGTCAATATATATGTGGAAACGATATCTCCTCTATAGAGGACAAGAAATTTTGGGGCAATCAGGCAAAAAGCGCATGAGAAAATGAAGTACTTTCAAGGACTGCCATAGAATGGACAGATGTTCACTAAAACGGTCATAATTTTGTCATTCGGAGTCCGTGTCAGACCCATAAGTACTCAAACTGCTGACGGCGAGCGTGCTAATCCAAAAAATACTCCACGCTTCCGCCAGGAGGCCTGAAGTACCCTCAAATTCAGCCTTAAGCAGGACTTTTTGGCCCTGAAAGTCAAAGAACATCATTCGTCGCTGTTTTTCATACAAGTTTCAACCCATTGGCACTTCCTTTGAAGGAAATTCGAGAGATTATGTTGCTTATAGACATTAGCCCCTCGGTAGGGACAAACGCATTTTCTCAGATGCTCTATGATCCGCAATCTCATTTGGCCAGAATTGAAGAAAATCCAGCGGCTATATGCCTTATTCTCCTTGTTTTCACGGATGGCATGTCAGAACTCATGCGCGGAAAGCCAAGAACAAAAGGGCATTCCCGCATCGGTCAATATATATGTGGAAACGATATCTCCTCTATAGAGGACAAGAAATTTTGGGGCAATCAGCAAAAAGCGACGAGAAAATGAAGTACTTTCAAGGACCGCCATAGAATGGACAGATGTTCACTAAAACGGTCATAATTTTGTCATTCGAGTCCGTGTCGGACCCATAAGTACTAAACTGCTCAAGGCGAAGCGCGCGAATCCAAAAATACTCCACGCTTCCGCCAGAGGCCCGGAGTACCTCAAATTCAGCCTTAAGCAGGACTTTTGGCCCCGAAAGTCAAAGAACATCATTCGTCATTTGTTTTTCGACAAGTTTCAACCCATTGGCACTTCCTTTTGAAGGAAATTCGAGAGATTATGTTGCTTATAGACATTAGCCCCGGTAGGGACAAACGTATTTTCTCGCAGATGCTCTATGATCCGGCAATCTCATTTGGCCAGAATTGAAGAAAATCCAGCTATATGCCTTATTCTCCTTGTTTTCACGGATGGCATGTCAGAACTCATGCGCGGAAAGCCAAGAACAAAAGGGCATTCCCGCATCGGTCAATATATATGTGGAAACGATATTCCTCTATAGAGGACAAGAAATTTTGGGGCAATCAGCAAAAAGCGACGAGAAAATGAAGTACTTTCAAGGACCGCCATAGAATGGACAGATGTTCACTAAAACGGTCATAATTTTGTCATTCGAGTCCGTGGTCGGACCCATAAGTACTCAAACTGCTCATGCGCGAGCACGCCAATCCAAAAAATACTACACGCTTGCGCCAGAGGCCCGAGTACCTCAAATTCAGCCTTAAGCATGACTTTTGGCCCCGAAAGTCAAAGAACATCATTCGTCGCTGTTTTTCGACAAGTTTCAACCCATTGGCACTTCCTTTGAAGGAAATTCGAGAGATTATGTTGCTTATAGACATTAGCCCCTCGGTAGGGACAAACGCATTTTCTCGCAGATGCTCTATGATCCGGCAATCTCATTTGGCCAGAATTGAAGAAAATCCAGCGCTATATGCCTTATTCTCCTTGTTTTCGCCGGATGGCATGTCAGAACTCATGCGCGCGGAAAGCCAAGAACAAAAGGGCATTCCCGCATCGGTCAATATATATGTGGAAACGATATCTCCTCTATAGAGGACAAGAAATTTTGGGGCAATCAGCAAAAAGCGCACGAGAAAATGAAGTACTTTCAAGGACCGCCATAGAATGGACAGATGTTCACTAAAACGGTCATAATTTTGTCATTCGAGTCCGTGGTCGGACCCATAAGTACTCAAACTGCACAAGCGAGCACGCCGAATCCAAAAAATACTCCACGCTTCCGCCAGAGGCCCGAGTACCTCAAATTCAGCCTTAAGCAGACTTTTGGCCCCGAAAGTCAAAGAACATCATTCGTCGCTGTTTTTCGCACAAGTTTCAACCCATTGGCACTTCCTTTGAAGGAAATTCGAGAGATTATGTTGCTTATAGACATTAGCCCCTCGGTAGGGACAAACGCATCTTTCTCGCAGATGCTCTATGATCCGGCAATCTCATTTGGCCAGAATTGAAGAAAATCCAGCTGCTATATGCCTTATTCTCCTTGTTTTCACGGATGGCATGTCAGAACTCATGCGCGGAAAGCCAAGAACAAAAGGGCATTCCCGCATCGGTCAATATATATGTGGAAACGATATCTCCTCTATAGAGGACAAGAAATTTTGGGGCAATCAGCAAAAAGCGACGAGAAAATGAAGTACTTTCAAGGACCGCCATAGAATGGACAGATGTTCACTAAAACGGTCATAATTTTGTCATTCGAGTCCGTGGTCGGACCCATAAGTACTCAAACTGCTCACGGCGAAAAGCGCGAATCCAAAAATACTCCACGCTTCCGCCAGAGGCCCGAGTACCTCAAATTCAGCCTTAAGCAGGACTTTTGGCCCCGAAAGTCAAAGAACATCATTCGTCGCTGTTTTTCGCATAAGTTTCAACCCATTGGCACTTCCTTTGAAGGAAATTCGAGAGATTATGTTGCTTATAGACATTAGCCCCTCGGTAGGGACAAACGTACCTTTCGCAGATGCTCTATGATCCGGCAATCTCATTTGGCCAGAATTGAAGAAAATCCAGCGGCTATATGCCTTATTCTCCTTGTTTTCACGGATGGCATGCCAGAACTCATGCGCGTGAAAGCCAAGAACAAAAGGGCATTCCTGGCATCGGTCAATATATATGTGGAAACGATATCTCCTCTATAGAGGACAAGAAATTTTGGGGCAATCAGGCAAAAAGCGCACGAGAAAATGAAGTACTTTCAAGGACTGCCATAGAATGGACAGATGTTCACTAAAACGGTCATAATTTTGTCATTCGGATCCGTGTCGGACCCATAAGTACTCAAACTGCTCGCGGCGAGCGCGCGAATCCAAAAATACTCCACGCTTCCGCCAAGAGGCCCAGAGTACCTCAAATTCAGCCTTAAGCAGACTTTTGGCCCCGAAAGTCAAAGAACATCATTCGTCGCTGTTTTTCGACAAGTTTCAACCCATTGGCACTTCCTTTGAAGGAAATTCGAGAGATTATGTTGCTTATAGACATTAGCCCCTGGTAGGGACAAACGTATCTTTCTCGCAGATGCTCTATGATCCGGCAATCTCATTTGGCCAAATTGAAGAAAATCCAGCGCTATATGCCTTATTCTCCTTGTTTTCACGGATGGCATGTCAGAACTCATGCGCGTGAAAGCCAAGAACAAAAGGGCATTCCTGCATCGGTCAATATATATGTGGAAACGATATTCCTCTATAGAGGACAAGAAATTTTGGGGCAATCAGCAAAAAGCGCACGAGAAAATGAAGTACTTTCAAGGACCGCCATAGAATGGACAGATGTTCACTAAAACGGTCATAATTTTGTCATTCGAGTCCGTGTCGGACCCATAAGTACTCAAACTGCTCATGCGAGCGCGCGAATCCAAAAATACTACACGCTACCGCCAGAGGCCCGAGTACCTCAAATTCAGCCTTAAGCAGGACTTTTGGCCCCGAAAGTCAAAGAACATCATTCGTCGCTGTTTTTCGACAAGTTTCAACCCATTGGCACTTCCTTTTGAAGGAAATTCGAGAGATTATGTTGCTTATAGACATTAGCCCCTGGTAGGGACAAACGTATTTTCTCGCAGATGCTCTATGATCCGGCAATCTCATTTGGCCAGAATTGAAGAAAATCCAGCGCTATATGCCTTATTCTCCTTGTTTTCACGGATGGCATGTCAGAACTCATGCGCGCGAAAGCCAAGAACAAAAGGGCATTCCTGCATCGGTCAATATATATGTGGAAACGATATCTCCTCTATAGAGGACAAGAAATTTTGGGGCAATCAGCAAAAAGCGCACGAGAAAATGAAGTACTTTCAAGGACCGCCATAGAATGGACAGATGTTCACTAAAACGGTCATAATTTTGTCATTCGAGTCCGTGTCGGACCCATAAGTATCAAACTGCTCACAAGCGAGCGCGCTAATCCAAAAATACTCCACGCTTCCGCCAGAGGCCCGAGTACCTCAAATTCAGCCTTAAGCAGACTTTTGGCCCCGAAAGTCAAAGAACATCATTCGTCGCTGTTTTTCGACAAGTTTCAACCCATTGGCACTTCCTTTTGAAGGAAATTCGAGAGATTATGTTGCTTATAGACATTAGCCCCGGTAGGGACAAACGTATCTTTCGCAGATGCTCTATGATCCGGCAATCTCATTTGGTCAGAATTGAAGAAAATCCAGCGCTATATGCCTTATTCTCCTTGTTTTCACGGATGGCATGTCAGAACTCATGCGCGCGGAAAGCCAAGAACAAAAGGGCATTCCTGCATCGGTCAATATATATGTGGAAACGATATCTCCTCTATAGAGGACAAGAAATTTTGGGGCAATCAGCAAAAAGCGCACGAGAAAATGAAGTACTTTCAAGGACCGCCATAGAATGGACAGATGTTCACTAAAACGGTCATAATTTTGTCATTCGAGTCCGTGGTCGGACCCATAAGTACTCAAACTGCTCACAAGAAGCAGCACGCGAATCCAAAAATACTCCCCGCTTGCACCAGAGGCCCGAGTACCTCAAATTCAGCCTTAAGCAGGACTTTTGGCCCCGAAAGTCAAAGAACATCATTCGTCATTGTTTTTCGACAAGTTTCAACCCATTGGCACTTCCTTTGAAGGAAATTCGAGAGATTATGTTGCTTATAGACATTAGCCCCCGGTAGGGACAAACGATTTTCTCGCAGATGCTCTATGATCCGCAATCTCATTTGGCCGTAAATTGAAGAAAATCCAGCGCTATATGCCTTATTCTCCTTGTTTTCACGGATGGCATGTCAGAACTCATGCGCGGAAAGCCAAGAACAAAAGGGCATTCCCGCATCGGTCAATATATATGTGGAAACGATATCTCTCTATAGAGGACAAGAAATTTTGGGGCAATCAGCAAAAAGCGCACGAGAAAATGAAGTACTTTCAAGGACCGCCATAGAATGGACAGATGTTCACTAAAACGGTCATAATTTTGTCATTCGAGTCCGTGTCGGACCCATAAGTACTCAAACTGCCATGCAAGCGAGCGCTAATCCAAAAAATACTCCACTTGCGCCAGAGGCCCGAGTACCTCAAATTCAGCCTTAAGCAGGACTTTTGGCCCCGAAAGTCAAAGAACATCATTCGTCGCTGTTTTTCGACAAGTTTCAACCCATTGGCACTTCCTTTGAAGGAAATTCGAGATTATGTTGCTTATAGACATTAGCCCTCGGTAGGGACAAACGCATCTTTCGCAGATGCTCTATGATCCGGCAATCTCATTTGGCCAGAATTGAAGAAAATCCAGCGCTATATGCCTTATTCTCCTTGTTTTCACGGATGGCATGTCAGAACTCATGCGCGGAAAGCCAAGAACAAAAGGGCATTCCTGCATCGGTCAATATATATGTGGAAACGATATTTCCTCTATAGAGGACAAGAAATTTTGGGGCAATCAGCAAAAAGCGCACGAGAAAATGAAGTACTTTCAAGGACCGCCATAGAATGGACAGATGTTCACTAAAACGGTCATAATTTTGTCATTCGAGTCCGTGGTCGGACCCATAAGTACTCAAACTGCTCATGCGAAAAGCGCTAATCCAAAAATACTCCACGCTTGCCAGAGGCCCGAGTACCTCAAATTCAGCCTTAAGCAGACTTTTGGCCCCGAAAGTCAAAGAACATCATTCGTCATTGTTTTTCGCATAAGTTTCAACCCATTGGCACTTCCTTTGAAGGAAATTCGAGAGATTATGTTGCTTATAGACATTAGCCCCCGGTAGGGACAAACGTATTTTCTCGCAGATGCTCTATGATCCGGCAATCTCATTTGGCCAGAATTGAAGAAAATCCAGCTGCTATATGCCTTATTCTCCTTGTTTTCACGGATGGCATGTCAGAACTCATGCGCGGAAAGCCAAGAACAAAAGGGCATTCCCGCATCGGTCAATATATATGTGGAAACGATATCTCCTCTATAGAGGACAAGAAATTTTGGGGCAATCAGCAAAAGCGCACGAGAAAATGAAGTACTTTCAAGGACCGCCATAGAATGGATAGATGTTCACTAAAACGGTCATAATTTTGTCATTCGAGTCCGTGGTCGGACCCATAAGTACTCAAACTGCTCATGCGAGCGCCGAATCCAAAAAATACTCCACGCTTCCGCCAGAGGCCCGAGTACCTCAAATTCAGCCTTAAGGTGACTTTTGGCCCCGAAAGTCAAAGAACATCATTCGTCGCTGTTTTTCGCACAAGTTTCAACCCATTGGCACTTCCTTTGAAGGAAATTCGAGAGATTATGTTGCTTATAGACATTAGCCCCGGTAGGGACAAACGATTTTCTCGCAGATGCTCTATGATCCGGCAATCTCATTTGGCCAGAATTGAAGAAAATCCAGCCGCTATATGCCTTATTCTCCTTGTTTTCACGGATGGCATGTCAGAACTCATGCGCGTGAAAGCCAAGAACAAAAGGGCATTCCTGGCATCGGTCAATATATATGTGGAAACGATATCTCCTCTATAGAGGACAAGAAATTTTGGGGCAATCAGGCAAAAAGCGCACGAGAAAATGAAGTACTTTCAAGGATTGCCATAGAATGGACAGATGTTCACTAAAACGGTCATAATTTTGTCATTCGGAGTCCGTGTCGGACCCATAAGTACTCAAACTGCTCGCGGCGAGCGCGCGAATCCAAAAAATACTCCACGCTTCTGCCAGGAGGCCCGGAGTACCCTCAAATTCAGCCTTAAGCAGGACTTTTTGGCCCTGAAAGTCAAAGAACATCATTCGTCGCTGTTTTTCAGACAAGTTTCTGAACCCATTGGCACTTCCTTTTGAAGGAAATTCGAGAGATTATGTTGCTTATAGACATTAGCCCCTGGTAGGGACAAACGTATTTTCTCGCAGATGCTCTATGATCCGCAATCTCATTTGGCAGAAATTGAAGAAAATCCAGCGGCTATATGCCTTATTCTCCTTGTTTTCACGGATGGCATGTCAGAACTCATGCGCGGAAAGCCAAGAACAAAAGGGCATTCCCGCATCGGTCAATATATATGTGGAAACGATATCTCCTCTATAGAGGACAAGAAATTTTGGGGCAATCAGCAAAAAGCGCACGAGAAAATGAAGTACTTTCAAGGACCGCCATAGAATGGACAGATGTTCACTAAAACGGTCATAATTTTGTCATTCGAGTCCGTGGTCGGACCCATAAGTACTCAAACTGCTCATGGCGAAGCGCGCGAATCCAAAAAATACTCCACGCTTGCCAGAGGCCCGAGTACCTCAAATTCAGCCTTAAGCAGGACTTTTGGCCCCGAAGTCAAAGAACATCATTCGTCGCTGTTTTTCGACAAGTTTCAACCCATTGGCACTTCCTTTTGAAGGAAATTCGAGAGATTATGTTGCTTATAGACATTAGCCCCTCGGTAGGGACAAACGTATTTTCTCGCAGATGCTCTATGATCCGGCAATCTCATTTGGCCATAAATTGAAGAAAATCCAGCGCTATATGCCTTATTCTCCTTGTTTTCACGGATGGCATGTCAGAACTCATGCGCGGAAAGCCAAGAACAAAAGGGCATTCCCGCATCGGTCAATATATATGTGGAAACGATATCTCCTCTATAGAGGACAAGAAATTTTGGGGCAATCAGGCAAAAAGCGCACGAGAAAATGAAGTACTTTCAAGGACTGCCATAGAATGGACAGATGTTCACTAAAACGGTCATAATTTTGTCATTCGGAGTCCGTGTCGGACCCATAAGTACTCAAACTGCTCGCGGCGAAGCGCGCGAATCCAAAAAATACTCCACGCTTGCCCAGAGGCCCGAGTACCTCAAATTCAGCCTTAAGCAGACTTTTGGCCCCGAAAGTCAAAGAACATCATTCGTCGCTGTTTTTCGACAAGTTTCAACCCATTGGCACTTCCTTTGAAGGAAATTCGAGAGATTATGTTGCTTATAGACATTAGCCCCTCGGTAGGGACAAACGCATTTTCTCGCAGATGCTCTATGATCCGCAATCTCATTTGGTCAGAATTGAAGAAAATCCAGCGCTATATGCCTTATTCTCCTTGTTTTCACGGATGGCATGTCAGAACTCATGCCCGTGAAAGCCAAGAACAAAAGGGCATTCCTGCATCGGTCAATATATATGTGGAAACGATATCTCCTCTATAGAGGACAAGAAATTTTGGGGCAATCAGCAAAAAGCGCACGAGAAAATGAAGTACTTTCAAGGACCGCCATAGAATGGACAGATGTTCACTAAAACGGTCATAATTTTGTCATTCGAGTCCGTGTCGGACCCATAAGTACTCAAACTGCTCAAGCAAGCGCGCTAATCCAAAAATACCCCACGCTTCCGCCAGAGGCCCGAGTACCTCAAATTCAGCCTTAAGGTGACTTTTGGCCCCGAAAGTCAAAGAACATCATTCGTCGCTGTTTTTCGCACAAGTTTCAACCCATTGGCACTTCCTTTGAAGGAAATTCGAGAGATTATGTTGCTTATAGACATTAGCCCCTGGTAGGGACAAACGTATCTTTCTCGCAGATGCTCTATGATCCGGCAATCTCATTTGGCCAGAATTGAAGAAAATCCAGCGGCTATATGCCTTATTCTCCTTGTTTTCACGGATGGCATGTCAGAACTCATGCGCGTGAAAGCCAAGAACAAAAGGGCATTCCTGCATCGGTCAATATATATGTGGAAACGATATCTCCTCTATAGAGGACAAGAAATTTTGGGGCAATCAGCAAAAAGCGCACGAGAAAATGAAGTACTTTCAAGGACCGCCATAGAATGGACAGATGTTCACTAAAACGGTCATAATTTTGTCATTCGAGTCCGTGTCGGACCCATAAGTATCAAACTGCTCAAGGCGAAGCGCGCTGAATCCAAAAATACTCCACGCTTGCGCCAGAGGCCCGAGTACCTCAAATTCAGCCTTAAGCAGGACTTTTGGCCCCGAAAGTCAAAGAACATCATTCGTCGCTGTTTTTCGACAAGTTTCAACCCATTGGCACTTCCTTTTGAAGGAAATTCAGAGATTATGTTGCTTATAGACATTAGCCCCTCGGTAGGGACAAACGTATTTTCTCGCAGATGCTCTATGATCCGGCAATCTCATTTGGCCAGAATTGAAGAAAATCCAGCGGCTATATGCCTTATTCTCCTTGTTTTCGCCGGATGGCATGTCAGAACTCATGCGCGGAAAGCCAAGAACAAAAGGGCATTCCCGCATCGGTCAATATATATGTGGAAACGATATTCCTCTATAGAGGACAAGAAATTTTGGGGCAATCAGCAAAAAGCGCACGAGAAAATGAAGTACTTTCAAGGACTGCCATAGAATGGACAGATGTTCACTAAAACGGTCATAATTTTGTCATTCGAGTCCGTGGTCGGACCCATAAGTACTCAAACTGCTCGCGCGAGCGCATCGAATCCAAAAATACTCCACGCTTGCGCCAGAGGCCCGAGTACCTCAAATTCAGCCTTAAGCAGACTTTTGGCCCCGAAAGTCAAAGAACATCATTCGTCGCTGTTTTTCGCACAAGTTTCAACCCATTGGCACTTCCTTTGAAGGAAATTCGAGAGATTATGTTGCTTATAGACATTAGCCCCCGGTAGGGACAAACGCATCTTTCTCGCAGATGCTCTATGATCCGCAATCTCATTTGGTCAGAATTGAAGAAAATCCAGCGGCTATATGCCTTATTCTCCTTGTTTTCACGGATGGCATGTCAGAACTCATGCGCGCGAAAGCCAAGAACAAAAGGGCATTCCTGCATCGGTCAATATATATGTGGAAACGATATCTCCTCTATAGAGGACAAGAAATTTTGGGGCAATCAGCAAAAAGCGCACGAGAAAATGAAGTACTTTCAAGGACCGCCATAGAATGGACAGATGTTCACTAAAACGGTCATAATTTTGTCATTCGAGTCCGTGGTCGACCCATAAGTACTAAACTGCTCATGCGAGCAGCGCACGAATCCAAAAAATACTCCACGCTTGAGCCAGAGGCCCGAGTACCTCAAATTCAGCCTTAAGCAGACTTTTGGCCCCGAAAGTCAAAGAACATCATTCGTCGCTGTTTTTCGACAAGTTTCAACCCATTGGCACTTCCTTTGAAGGAAATTCGAGAGATTATGTTGCTTATAGACATTAGCCCCCGGTAGGGACAAACGATTTTCTCGCAGATGCTCTATGATCCGGCAATCTCATTTGGCCAGAATTGAAGAAAATCCAGCTATATGCCTTATTCTCCTTGTTTTCACGGATGGCATGTCAGAACTCATGCGCGGAAAGCCAAGAACAAAAGGGCATTCCCGCATCGGTCAATATATATGTGGAAACGATATTCCTCTATAGAGGACAAGAAATTTTGGGGCAATCAGCAAAAAGCGCACGAGAAAATGAAGTACTTTCAAGGACCGCCATAGAATGGACAGATGTTCACTAAAACGGTCATAATTTTGTCATTCGAGTCCGTGGTCGGACCCATAAGTACTCAAACTGCTCACATGAAGCGCGCGAATCCAAAAAATACTCCACGCTTGCGCCAGAGGCCCGAGTACCTCAAATTCAGCCTTAAGCAGGACTTTTGGCCCCGAAAGTCAAAGAACATCATTCGTCGCTTGTTTTTCGACAAGTTTCAACCCATTGGCACTTCCTTTGAAGGAAATTCGAGAGATTATGTTGCTTATAGACATTAGCCCCCGGTAGGGACAAACGTATCTTTCGCAGATGCTCTATGATCCGGCAATCTCATTTGGTCAGAATTGAAGAAAATCCAGCGCTATATGCCTTATTCTCCTTGTTTTCACGGATGGCATGTCAGAACTCATGCGCGTGAAAGCCAAGAACAAAAGGGCATTCCTGGCATCGGTCAATATATATGTGGAAACGATATCTCCTCTATAGAGGACAAGAAATTTTGGGGCAATCAGGCAAAAGCGCACGAGAAAATGAAGTACTTTCAAGGACTGCCATAGAATGGACAGATGTTCACTAAAACGGTCATAATTTTGTCATTCGGAGTCCGTGTCGGACCCATAAGTACTCAAACTGCTCGCGGCGAGCGCGCGAATCCAAAAAATACTCCACGCTTGCGCCAGGAGGCCCGAGTACCCTCAAATTCAGCCTTAAGCAGGACTTTTTGGCCCTGAAAGTCAAAGAACATCATTCGTCGCTGTTTTTCAGACAAGTTTCTGAACCCATTGGCACTTCCTTTTGAAGGAAATTCGAGAGATTATGTTGCTTATAGACATTAGCCCCCCTGGTAGGGACAAACGTACCTTTCTGCAGATGCTCTATGATCCGGCAATCTCATTTGGCCAGAATTGAAGAAAATCCAGCGCTATATGCCTTATTCTCCTTGTTTTCACCGGATGGCATGTCAGAACTCATGCGCGGAAAGCCAAGAACAAAAGGGCATTCCTCGCATCGGTCAATATATATGTGGAAACGATATCTCTCTATAGAGGACAAGAAATTTTGGGGCAATCAGCAAAAAGCGACGAGAAAATGAAGTACTTTCAAGGACCGCCATAGAATGGATGATGTTCACTAAAACGGTCATAATTTTGTCATTCGAGTCCGTGGTTGGACCCATAAGTACTAAACTGCTCACAAGTAGCGCGCAAATCCAAAAATACTCCACGCTTGCGCCAGAGGCCCGAGTACCTCAAATTCAGCCTTAAGTGACTTTTGGCCCCGAAAGTCAAAGAACATCATTCGTCGCTGTTTTTCGCACAAGTTTCAACCCATTGGCACTTCCTTTTGAAGGAAATTCGAGAGATTATGTTGCTTATAGACATTAGCCCCTGGTAGGGACAAACGTATTTTCTCAGATGCTCTATGATCCGCAATCTCATTTGGCCAGAATTGAAGAAAATCCAGCGCTATATGCCTTATTCTCCTTGTTTTCACGGATGGCATGTCAGAACTCATGCGCGGAAAGCCAAGAACAAAAGGGCATTCCCGCATCGGTCAATATATATGTGGAAACGATATTCCTCTATAGAGGACAAGAAATTTTGGGGCAATCAGCAAAAGCGCACGAGAAAATGAAGTACTTTCAAGGACCGCCATAGAATGGACAGATGTTCACTAAAACGGTCATAATTTTGTCATTCGAGTCCGTGGTCGGACCCATAAGTACTCAAACTGCTCACATGCGAAGCGCGCGAATCCAAAAATACTCCACGCTTGCCAGAGGCCCGAGTACCTCAAATTCAGCCTTAAGCAGACTTTTGGCCCCGAAAGTCAAAGAACATCATTCGTCGCTGTTTTTCGCACAAGTTTCAACCCATTGGCACTTCCTTTGAAGGAAATTGAGAGATTATGTTGCTTATAGACATTAGCCCCTCGGTAGGGACAAACGATCTTTCGCAGATGCTCTATGATCCGGCAATCTCATTTGGCCAAATTGAAGAAAATCCAGCGGCTATATGCCTTATTCTCCTTGTTTTCACGGATGGCATGTCAGAACTCATGCGCGCGAAAGCCAAGAACAAAAGGGCATTCCTGCATCGGTCAATATATATGTGGAAACGATATCTCCTCTATAGAGGACAAGAAATTTTGGGGCAATCAGCAAAAAGCGCACGAGAAAATGAAGTACTTTCAAGGACCGCCATAGAATGGACAGATGTTCACTAAAACGGTCATAATTTTGTCATTCGAGTCCGTGGTCGGACCCATAAGTACTCAAACTGCTCGAGGCGAGCACGCTGAATCCAAAAATACTCCACGCTCCGCCAGAGGCCCGAGTACCTCAAATTCAGCCTTAAGCAGGACTTTTGGCCCCGAAAGTCAAAGAACATCATTCGTCGCTGTTTTTCGACAAGTTTCAACCCATTGGCACTTCCTTTGAAGGAAATTCGAGAGATTATGTTGCTTATAGACATTAGCCCCTCGTAGGGACAAACGTATTTTCTCGCAGATGCTCTATGATCCGCAATCTCATTTGGCCAGAATTGAAGAAAATCCAGCGCTATATGCCTTATTCTCCTTGTTTTCACGGATGGCATGTCAGAACTCATGCGCGCGGAAAGCCAAGAACAAAAGGGCATTCCTCGCATCGGTCAATATATATGTGGAAACGATATCTCCTCTATAGAGGACAAGAAATTTTGGGGCAATCAGCAAAAAGCGACGAGAAAATGAAGTACTTTCAAGGACCGCCATAGAATGGATAGATGTTCACTAAAACGGTCATAATTTTGTCATTCGAGTCCGTGTCGGACCCATAAGTACTAAACTGCTCACAAGCGAGCAGCGCCGAATCCAAAAATACTCCCACGCTTCCGCCAGAGGCCCGAGTACCTCAAATTCAGCCTTAAGCAGACTTTTGGCCCCGAAAGTCAAAGAACATCATTCGTCGCTTTTTTCGCACAAGTTTCAACCCATTGGCACTTCCTTTGAAGGAAATTCGAGAGATTATGTTGCTTATAGACATTAGCCCCGGTAGGGACAAACGTATTTTCTCGCAGATGCTCTATGATCCGGCAATCTCATTTGGCCAGAATTGAAGAAAATCCAGCGCTATATGCCTTATTCTCCTTGTTTTCACGGATGGCATGTCAGAACTCATGCGCGGAAAGCCAAGAACAAAAGGGCATTCCCGCATCGGTCAATATATATGTGGAAACGATATCTCCTCTATAGAGGACAAGAAATTTTGGGGCAATCAGCAAAAAGCGCACGAGAAAATGAAGTACTTTCAAGGACCGCCATAGAATGGACAGATGTTCACTAAAACGGTCATAATTTTGTCATTCGAGTCCGTGGTCGGACCCATAAGTATCAAACTGCTCATGCGAGCGCCGAATCCAAAAAATACTCCACGCTTCCGCCAGAGGCCCGAGTACCTCAAATTCAGCCTTAAGCAGGACTTTTTGGCCCCGAAAGTCAAAGAACATCATTCGTCGCTGTTTTTCGCACAAGTTTCAACCCATTGGCACTTCCTTTGAAGGAAATTCGAGAGATTATGTTGCTTATAGACATTAGCCCTCGGTAGGGACAAACGTATTTTCGCAGATGCTCTATGATCCGGCAATCTCATTTGGCCAGAATTGAAGAAAATCCAGCGCTATATGCCTTATTCTCCTTGTTTTCACGGATGGCATGTCTAGAACTCATGCGCGAAAGCCAAGAACAAAAGGGCATTCCTGCATCGGTCAATATATATGTGGAAACGATATTTCCTCTATAGAGGACAAGAAATTTTGGGGCAATCAGCAAAAAGCGACGAGAAAATGAAGTACTTTCAAGGACCGCCATAGAATGGACAGATGTTCACTAAAACGGTCATAATTTTGTCATTCGAGTCCGTGGTCGGACCCATAAGTACTAAACTGCTCACGGCGAGCGCACGCCAATCCAAAAAATACTCCACGCTTGCCGCCAGAGGCCCGAGTACCTCAAATTCAGCCTTAAGCAGGACTTTTGGCCCCGAAAGTCAAAGAACATCATTCGTCATTGTTTTTCAAACAAGTTTCAACCCATTGGCACTTCCTTTGAAGGAAATTCGAGAGATTATGTTGCTTATAGACATTAGCCCCCGGTAGGGACAAACGTATCTTTCGCAGATGCTCTATGATCCGGCAATCTCATTTGGCCAGAATTGAAGAAAATCCAGCGGCTATATGCCTTATTCTCCTTGTTTTCACGGATGGCATGTCAGAACTCATGCGCGGAAAGCCAAGAACAAAAGGGCATTCCTAGCATCGGTCAATATATATGTGGAAACGATATCTCCTCTATAGAGGACAAGAAATTTTGGGGCAATCAGCAAAAAGCGACGAGAAAATGAAGTACTTTCAAGGACCGCCATAGAATGGACAGATGTTCACTAAAACGGTCATAATTTTGTCATTCGAGTCCGTGGTCGGACCCATAAGTACTCAAACTGCTCAAGGCGAAGCGCGCTGAATCCAAAAATACTCCACGCTTGCGCCAGAGGCCCGAGTACCTCAAATTCAGCCTTAAGCAGACTTTTGGCCCCGAAAGTCAAAGAACATCATTCGTCGTTGTTTTTCGACAAGTTTCAACCCATTGGCACTTCCTTTTGAAGGAAATTCGAGAGATTATGTTGCTTATAGACATTAGCCCCTGGTAGGGACAAACGCATTTTCTATAGATGCTCTATGATCCGGCAATCTCATTTGGCCAGTAAATTGAAGAAAATCCAGCGGCTATATGCCTTATTCTCCTTGTTTTCACCGGATGGCATGTCAGAACTCATGCGCGGAAAGCCAAGAACAAAAGGGCATTCCTGCATCGGTCAATATATATGTGGAAACGATATCTCCTCTATAGAGGACAAGAAATTTTGGGGCAATCAGCAAAAAGCGACGAGAAAATGAAGTACTTTCAAGGACCGCCATAGAATGGACAGATGTTCACTAAAACGGTCATAATTTTGTCATTCGAGTCCGTGGTCGGACCCATAAGTACTCAAACTGCTCGCGGCGAGCGCTAATCCAAAAATACTCCACGCTTGAGCCAGAGGCCCGGAGTACCTCAAATTCAGCCTTAAGGTGACTTTTGGCCCCGAAAGTCAAAGAACATCATTCGTCATTGTTTTTCGCACAAGTTTCAACCCATTGGCACTTCCTTTTGAAGGAAATTTAGAGATTATGTTGCTTATAGACATTAGCCCTCGGTAGGGACAAACGTATTTTCTCGCAGATGCTCTATGATCCGGCAATCTCATTTGGCCAGAATTGAAGAAAATCCAGCGCTATATGCCTTATTCTCCTTGTTTTCGCCGGATGGCATGTCAGAACTCATGCGCGGAAAGCCAAGAACAAAAGGGCATTCCTGCATCGGTCAATATATATGTGGAAACGATATCTCCTCTATAGAGGACAAGAAATTTTGGGGCAATCAGCAAAAAGCGAACGAGAAAATGAAGTACTTTCAAGGACCGCCATAGAATGGACAGATGTTCACTAAAACGGTCATAATTTTGTCATTCGAGTCCGTGGTCGGACCCATAAGTACTCAAACTGCTCACAAGCGAGCGCATGAATCCAAAAAATACTCCACGCTTGCGCCAGAGGCCCGAGTACCTCAAATTCAGCCTTAAGCAGACTTTTGGCCCCGAAAGTCAAAGAACATCATTCGTCATTGTTTTTCGACAAGTTTCAACCCATTGGCACTTCCTTTGAAGGAAATTCGAGAGATTATGTTGCTTATAGACATTAGCCCTCGGTAGGGACAAACGTATTTTTCGCAGATGCTCTATGATCCGGCAATCTCATTTGGCCATAAATTGAAGAAAATCCAGCGCTATATGCCTTATTCTCCTTGTTTTCGCCGGATGGCATGTCAGAACTCATGCGCTGCGAAAGCCAAGAACAAAAGGGCATTCCCGCATCGGTCAATATATATGTGGAAACGATATTCCTCTATAGAGGACAAGAAATTTTGGGGCAATCAGCAAAAAGCGCACGAGAAAATGAAGTACTTTCAAGGACCGCCATAGAATGGACAGATGTTCACTAAAACGGTCATAATTTTGTCATTCGAGTCCGTGGTCGACCCATAAGTACTAAACTGCTCACGGCGAGCGCATGAATCCAAAAATACTCCACGCTTGCGCCAGAGGCCCGAGTACCTCAAATTCAGCCTTAAGCAGGACTTTTGGCCCCGAAAGTCAAAGAACATCATTCGTCGCTGTTTTCGACAAGTTTCAACCCATTGGCACTTCCTTTTGAAGGAAATTCGAGAGATTATGTTGCTTATAGACATTAGCCCTCGGTAGGGACAAACGTACTTTTCTCAGATGCTCTATGATCCGCAATCTCATTTGGCCAGAATTGAAGAAAATCCAGCGCTATATGCCTTATTCTCCTTGTTTTCACGGATGGCATGTCAGAACTCATGCGCGCGAAAGCCAAGAACAAAAGGGCATTCCCGCATCGGTCAATATATATGTGGAAACGATATCTCCTCTATAGAGGACAAGAAATTTTGGGGCAATCAGCAAAAAGCGCACGAGAAAATGAAGTACTTTCAAGGACTGCCATAGAATGGACAGATGTTCACTAAAACGGTCATAATTTTGTCATTCGAGTCCGTGGTCGGACCCATAAGTACTCAAACTGCTCGCGGCGCAAGCGCTGAATCCAAAAAATACTCCACGCTTCGCCAGAGGCCCGAGTACCTCAAATTCAGCCTTAAGCAGACTTTTGGCCCCGAAAGTCAAAGAACATCATTCGTCGCTGTTTTTCACAAGTTTCAACCCATTGGCACTTCCTTTTGAAGGAAATTGAGAGATTATGTTGCTTATAGACATTAGCCCCTGGTAGGGACAAACGACTTTCTCGCAGATGCTCTATGATCCGGCAATCTCATTTGGCCAGAATTGAAGAAAATCCAGCGGCTATATGCCTTATTCTCCTTGTTTTCGCAGGATGGCATGCTGTAACTCATGCGCGTGAAAGCCAAGAACAAAAGGGCATTCCTGGCATCGGTCAATATATATGTGGAAACGATATTTGCTCTATAGAGGACAAGAAATTTTGGGGCAATCAGGCAAAAAGCGCACGAGAAAATGAAGTACTTTCAAGGACTGCCATAGAATGGACAGATGTTCACTAAAACGGTCATAATTTTGTCATTCGGAGTCCGTGTCGAACCCATAAGTACTCAAACTGCTCGCGATGAGCGCGCGAATCCAAAAAATACTCCACGCTTCCGCCAGGAGGCCCGGAGTACCCTCAAATTGAGCCTTAAGCAGACTTTTGGCCCCGAAAGTCAAAGAACATCATTCGTCATTGTTTTTCGACAAGTTTCAACCCATTGGCACTTCCTTTTGAAGGAAATTCGAGAGATTATGTTGCTTATAGACATTAGCCCTCGGTAGGGACAAACGTATTTTCAGAGATGCTCTATGATCCGGCAATCTCATTTGGCCAGAATTGAAGAAAATCCAGCGCTATATGCCTTATTCTCCTTGTTTTCGCCGGATGGCATGTCAGAACTCATGCGCGCGGAAAGCCAAGAACAAAAGGGCATTCCCGCATCGGTCAATATATATGTGGAAACGATATTTCCTCTATAGAGGACAAGAAATTTTGGGGCAATCAGCAAAAAGCGACGAGAAAATGAAGTATTTTCAAGGACTGCCATAGAATGGACAGATGTTCACTAAAACGGTCATAATTTTGTCATTCGAGTCCGTGTCGGACCCATAAGTACTCAAACTGCTCGCAAGCAAGCACGCGAATCCAAAAAATACTCCACGCCCACCAGAGGCCCGAGTACCTCAAATTCAGCCTTAAGGTGACTTTTGGCCCCGAAAGTCAAAGAACATCATTCGTCGTTGTTTTTCGACAAGTTTCAACCCATTGGCACTTCCTTTGAAGGAAATTCGAGAGATTATGTTGCTTATAGACATTAGCCCCTCGTAGGGACAAACGTATTTCTCGCAGATGCTCTATGATCCGTGCAATCTC
>JAHHZJ010008331.1:0-15227 GCA_021437245.1 Aegilops speltoides | reverse complement strand
CCAAGAGAAGATAGAGTCCAAGTCTCTCACGTTCTGACTCAGATTCGGACCGCATTGACATACCTGACTCAAAACGTTAACAACTTTTTATACGGACTCGAATTGGGTGATTCTTTTTTGTTTGAAAGTAGATTTCATGCTCTTTCCAGCACAATTCGAATCACCTTAAAATCCGTCCGGAGCGTTGAGTTATGGACGAAACAATCTGACGCTGCACCAGAATCCGAGTCAAACTACAAGTCCAAAGGTGTTACGTCACCTCCACTTGGGCCCATTGGCCTTTGTACGACCTAGGGTTAGTTTTAGGCTGCCTTGGGACGTCCTCCCACCTCCTTGGCCGCCACCCCTTGCTCCTATATAAGTAGATCCATCTAGTAGCTTTTCCTTGGGATTTGTTTAGTTAAAGTTAGCCATTGTAACTTCGCGGTACTTCGCTTGTGTCCAACCACCAGATCAAGACCGCTTACTTGATCCCCATCTTTATCAATACTTCATACATACTCGCAATATTCAGATTGCTTTTATCATATTCTTGCTTGTTCTTCGATTGCTTGCGTGAATAGACCTTCGTGGTCGTTTGATTGTGCTCCGCGTGGTCAATAACCTCTCGGAGTTGGTTTAGCGATTGCTAAGGCGCAACGCCGTACGCTTTGTAGTCGGATCGCCAAAGTCGCCTTGATAGAGGCAAAGGTGTCCTGCTCTTTCGATGAGATGGTGGATTTCGCTTTGGTGGAAGTCGACTTTGACGATCCGACTACGAAGCGGCGAGGACGCCGCGCTTTAGCAATCGCTAAACCAACTCCGAGAGGTTATTGACCACGCCGAGCACAATCAACCTGACCATGAGGGTCTATTTCATGAGCAAACGAAGAACAAGCAAGAAACTGAGATTGCAACTGATATTGCGAATATAAGATGAAAGCTTTATTGATCAAGGTGGGGTTCTGTGACGCCTTTGTCCGTCGCTGAACACAAACGGCACGCGGTTGCAGCTATGGCTAACTTTTGATCTAAACAAAACCCAAAGTCTAAACGGTGCCCTAAGGGCTGTATATATGGAGGAAGAGGGGTGAATTTCGTGGCCCTTGGTGGAGGGGTCCAAACTAACCCTATCTCTTGTTTCCCCACACATACGGACTCTAAAAATAGCCTATACTAATGTATTTCGAAATTACATGGGCCTGGCCCAATAATAAGGTGACGAAACACCTAGAATAGCCTATGGACTAATATTATGAAGTGGCATCTTGTATATTTCGTCCAAGGCTTCATGCACTCCTTATGGTGGCTTCAAAGTCCTGAAATCATCACTTGTAACTCCGTTTGATCCTCTTGCATGCCATCAACTCCATGCGTGTTCTTGCTCCAATGTTCATCCTTCTCCAAGCTAGGCCCTTCATTTGTAAGCAAAACAAATGTATCCAATTTAGGCAAAGATCATATTCTCATGAATATTAGAATCATTACCAAGAAACGAAAGTACTGTAATTTAATTGATGCATGCGAGCTCTAGTAATTGGTCCCAGATATGTAACAAGAGGGGCTGTGGGTGTAACAATGGTATTGATGTCCTCATCATCCTCCCTTCTTGAAATGAAGTCGCCCTCGACGGAAGCTCATCTTCCTCACCCAAATAAGGCTTCAAATCTGCAATGTTAAAAGTGGACTAACCCCAAAATCTGCAGTAGCTCAAGTTTATATGCATTATCATTTATTTTCTCTAACACCTTAAAAGGACCAGCAAGACGTGGCATTAGCTTTGATTTATGCAAATCAGAAATCTATCTCACGCAAATGTAACCAAACAAGATCTCCGTGCAAACACAACATGTTTTCTACCCTTATCTCCAAAGAAGTTTATATTTAGCATTCATACGCCAATGTTTTCCTTAGTTAACTCATGCATTTTAAAATCAATTCAGCACGTTCTTTAGCATCAAAATTAACCTTCTCCAAGATGGAAGAGGCAACAAATCAATAGGTGCACGAGGTAGGAAACCATACACAATTTCAAAAGGGCACATCTTAGTAGTAGAATGCAATGAACGATTATAAGCAAATTCAATATGAGGCAAGCATTCTCCCACATTTTCTTATTATTCTTTAGAACAGCCCTAAGCATAGTAGACAATGTTCTATTGACTACTTCAGTTTGTCCATCAGTTTGGGGTGACAAGTAGTACTAAAAGCAGTTTAGTCCCCAACTTAGCCCATAAACATCTCCAAAAGTGGCTAAGAAATTTAGTATCACGATCTGAAACAATAGTATTTGGCACACCATGCAAGTTTAATAATTTCACGAAAGAACAAATCAGCAACATTAACAAAGATCATCGCTTATGACATGGTATAAAGTGTGCCATTTTGAGAATCTATCCACGACAACAAATATGTTATCCTCCCTTCTTTGTTCGAGGTAAACCTAAAACAAAGTCCATAGATATATCCTCCCAAGGAACACTAGGTACAGGTAAAGGCATATATAAACCATGAGGATTGAGTCGTGACTTAGCTTTTTGACATGTAGTGCAAATGCAGCAACAAACGCCAACATCCCGCCTCATCTTTGGCCAAAAGAAATGTGTAGCAAGTATATCCTCCGCCTTCTTCACGCCAAAGTGTCCCATTAGTCCTCCTCCATGCGCCCCGCAACAACAAAAGACGAACGGAGCTAGCTGAATGCATAGCTTGTTAGAACGAAACACAAATCCATCATTAACAACGAACTTGTTCCATGTTCTACCTTCTTTACAATTCTGCAATACATCGCTAAAATCAGCATCATGCACATATTGATCTTTGATGGTCTCCAAACCAAATATTTTAAAGTCAAGTTGTGAAAGCATAGTATAACGATTTAGACAATGCATCAAGAATAACATTTTCTTTACCCTTCTTGTGTTTAATGACATAAGGAAAGTCTCAATGAATTCAACCCATTTAGCATGTCTACGATTCAGTTTAGCTTGACTTTTAATATGTTTCAAAGATTCATGATCGAATGTATAACAAATTCTTTGGGCCATAAATAATGTTGCCATGTTTCTAAAGTCCTAACAAGAGCATATAATTCTTTATCATAAGTAGAGTAATTCAGACTAGGCCCACTCAATTTTTCGTAAAAGTATGCAACAGGTTTGCCATCTTGTAATAACACACCTCCTAATCCAATTCCACTAGCATCACATTCAAGCTCAAAAGTCTTATTAAAATCAGGAAGTTGGAGTAAAGGAGCATGTGTCAACTTAGCTTTCAATACCGTGAAGGCTTCTTCCCGTATGTACCCCAAACAAAAGGCACATCCTTCTTTGTAAGCTCATTGAGAGGTGCAGCAATGGTGCTGAAATCTCTCACAAAACGCCTATAGAAACCAGCGAGGCCAAGGAAACTCCTCACTTGTGTGACTGCTTTGGGCTGCAACTCTCAATAGCTTCAATCTTGGCTTTATCAACTTCAATTCCCTCGTGGAGTAACAACATAGCCAAGAAAAGATACTCGGTCGGTGCAAAAGGTGCACTTCCTAAGGTTACCAAACAAACGCATCACGAGAGCATTAAAACAGCACGAATGTTCCAAATGTTCTTCCAAAGATTTGCTATAAATCAGATATCATCAAAATAGACTACCACAAATCGTCCAATGAAAGCACGAAAACTTCGCTCATTAATCTCATGAAAGTACTAGGTGCATTAGTTAACCCAAAAGGCATGACTAACCACTCATATAATCCAAACTTAGTTTTAAATGTTGTTTTCCATTCATCTCCCAATTTCATACGAATTTGATGGTATCCACTACGCAAATCAACTTTGGAGAATATTGTAGAGCCACTCAATTCATCAAGCATATCATCTAGCCTAGGAATAGGGTGACGATAACTAATAGTAATATTATTAATGCCTCTACAATCAACACACATACGTGATGTACCATCCTTTTTCGCACTAGAATAATAGGAACAGACAAGGACTAAGGGATTCGCAGATATAACCTTTGTCGAGCAGCTCCTGTGACTTGACGATAATCTCCTTCGCCTCTCCGGATTGGTACGGTATGGTGCACGGTTGGTAATGATGCACCGAATTAAGTCAATTTGATGCTCAATCCTCTAATAGGTGGTAATCCCGTGGCACGCCTTGTGGAAAGACGCCAAATAACTCCCGCAAAATGTTAGTGACAGTAGGGGCAAAGAGGAAGGCACGCCCTAATGAAAATAATGCCTCTTTGCACACAAAAGCATAGCAAACAGATTTGCTAAAATCTAGCTCATCAATATCAGATTTAGTGGCAAGTAAACATGCACTTTTCAATTTAATTTCGTACAACACTAGATGGTTTATTATTAGGCTTCATATGTTGCTCAAATTCTTTTGCCACAATCTGATTTTCACTCTTATTTTTCTCCTGTTTTGCTTTATTAGCTCTATTAATATCATCTTTCAAAATGGACTCAGGAGTCATAGGAAGCAAAGTAATATTTTTATCCTTATGAACAAGAGTATACCGATTGTTTCTACCATGGTGTACAGAATTTTTATCAAATTGCCATGGTCTACCAAGTAATAAGGAACATGCTTGCATAGGTACCACATCACAATCAACATAATCAGCATATGTAGAGATACTAAAATGCACACTAACAAAGACGTGTTACCTTAACCTTGCCGCTGTTGTTGAACCATTGGATGTAGTAAGGATGTGGATGTGGTCTTGTGGTGAGAGATAGCTTCCACCATCTCCATGCTAGCCAAGTTGTTGCAGCTCCTCCATCTATGATGACGCTAATA
Organism: Aegilops speltoides; assembly: GCA_021437245.1. Lineage (NCBI taxonomy): Eukaryota > Viridiplantae > Streptophyta > Magnoliopsida > Poales > Poaceae > Aegilops > Aegilops speltoides. The sequence continues at coordinate 10,440 of JAHHZJ010008331.1, read as the reverse complement.
GAACGCTCCTTCACAACTCCCTTTGTATGGAACAAATTATGCCTCGATTTTGCTCACTTTGTGTAACTCTGCACACTCAAAACACGCTGAGCAACTAAACATTCATACCGCCAGATCTTCAGAGCCATGTATTGTGTCTCATGATCGTAATCATCTCCACCGTGTTCCTCATGTGTAATAAGAGCCAAAGTCTCTCATCATAGTCACTAGCGGACTCATACCCACCATCCTCAAGAGCAATCATCACACGCTGAGATTTGCATTCTCTCAGAAATGTCCTCTTCCTTACAACGCATTTACAAATAATATCACTTGTGTGCCCTGCTGACGCCATGGAAGAAGAAGAGCTCTGTGCAGGCCCGGTAGGTGTGCTCTTGGCGATAGTGGTGGTTGTGCCCGCTTGTATCACGGTTGAGGTGGCACCAAGGAGGTGATGGTGCAAGGAAGTAGATGATGCACGTGGTGTCCATGATGAAGGTCGACCCGCAAAAGTTAGTGCGCCGCCAATGCCCGTCGATCCTGACTTCACGCTCAGCTTTACAAGCAAGATGGAATAAACGAGTGATATTATTATAATCCTTATAGTCTAGAATGGTCTCAATCTCTATTTAATCCACCCGTAAAACGTGCAAGCATAGCTTCATTCTCCTCAACAATACCACATCTAATCAAACCAGTTTGTAATTCCCGATAATATTCTTCTACAGAATTTTTTCCTTGTCTTAAGCGCTGCAATTTTGAAGTAATTCACGTTGATAATATGGTGGAACCCAACGAGTACGCATAGCAGTTTTCAAAGCAGCCCAAGTAGCTGGAACAGATATAATCTACAATGTTCGCACCACCAAACACATGCAAAGCTAGTGAAAGAACAAACAGCAGCAGCAGGAACACGCCTCTCTCGTGATATTGTAAACATGTAAATCGTTGTTCAGCTTTCTAACTCCCAAGTAAGATATATATCGTGAACATATCTACCCTCAAATGGTGGAATATTCAATTTCAGTTTAGGAGATGGTCATGATCTCGCACTGAGGGGAGCCCTAACATTGCCAATATTTGCATGTGGACGACCTCGTGGTTGTGGTGCTGGTGGTTGCACGAGTTCTCGATGTTGATCAACCTCCTCCTCGTAATCTCCCACATAATCATCCTCCCCGGTACCAGCAAAGAAGAAAGAGCAGGAGCCAAAGAAGCACCAACAAGAGTAGCAGCGCACCAGAATTTTGTCCTGCTCAAGAGGAACACGCCGAGCTCTGGCCCATACCGATTCGAAGGGGCGAGTTGTTGTCGCTGCAGAGGTGCGAGAGGTGCAGCAAAGTGTGGTTGTGGAAAACGCCACGAGCAATTCATCAAACTTGCTATCAAGCTTTGTTTCAAACGCCTTCTCAATGCCATGGATCTTCTCCATGGCCTCGCCAAATCTGCTTAGCACATCTTGCACCTGCCCACTCATCATTTGCTGAAATTTATCATGTAGCTGTTTGTTCGCCAGTTCTCCCAATCGGCCTCGCCGGTTTGTGATCCTGCCATGGTTAGCAGCAATAGAAACACACAAGAATATGATCCTACAGACTACTAGGAAGTAGTGGTGGTGGTGTCACAACCGCAAGCAAATCTCAAATTTTACCAGTTCTTACTCACCAAAGAAGCGGTGATCGGCAAACCGCTGTAATCAAAACTCTCAAAGCTTGGATGGAGCGATTGCCAGGAGAGTCAAACGACGACGAGATGTATGTGGAGCTGGAAGGCTTATAATATGGTAGCAAAAGGGTCAAGAATAATCAATTCGAGATGCAAAGTTGAATAAACGCCAACGACGGTAGATCAGGCTCGGTCCTAGGCTAGACCGCAAGCAGAGACGCGAGCCTAGAACACTAACAAAATCACGGCACTGCACGTAAACAAGGAAGGAGCACACTCAATTTTTTTTTTCTTTTTTTTTTTTTTTTTGCCGCTTTTTTTTTTTTTTGCTTTTTTTTTTTTTTTTTATAAAAATCACTATAATGGCGAAAGTGTCTCAAAACTCTTCCCAGTCAAACCGACAGGATGGGCACGAAATTTTTCGACAATTTTTTTTTTTTTTTTTTTCACTACCCGACCCAAAATCGAAACGGGTCAAAAAACTTTCTATAACGGCGATCGCTCAATACGCTTAGAAACACCTAAAATAGGATAGCCGTAAAAATTTTATCCCGCGGCTTTTGGAAAATTTTATCCCGTATGCTTTTTTTTTTTTTTTTTTTTTGAAACCAACCTCTTCTACGGACGGCAAAAGATTGCTGAATCCAAACCTACTCAGATAAGGAAACACGAATCGGAAAACTAGATGGATCCCAAACAAACCTCGATATGCAAGGGACTCGGATTGGTGGTGGATATATGGTGGTCGGCGGCAACATGGTAGTATATGGATACGGATTCGCGTGTATGGATAAGCTTGGTGGTATATGGATACGGATTCAAGCGGTGGCGATAAGCGGTGGTAGATGGCAGGCGATGATGATGCAGTGCGGGCGGCGTGACAACTTATGACCGTAACTCAAACTCTAAAAGACTAGACTCTAAGACCAAAGAACTAGACACGACGATGCAACCGCAAATTCAACAATGCAAATACGTAAAAGATTATGCAAAGGCTCGATCGGTTCGGATAGGATGAACTAACCCTAATTTTTTTGTGGCTTTTTCGTGGACTCGAGGTATGAAGAATGACTCGATCTAAACTACTAAAACCGTAAAATCTCACCGAGCAACCCGGAAATCTGATACCACTTGATAGAGGCAAAGGTGTCCCGCCTTTCGATGAGATGGTGGATTTCGCTTGGTGGAAGTCGACTTTGACGATCCGACTACGAGCGCGAGAGACGCCGCTACTTTAGCAATCGCTAAACCAACTCCGAGAGGTTATTGACCACGCCGAGCACAATCAACTCGACCACGAGGGTCTATTTCCGCGAGCAAACGAAGAACAAGCAAGAAACCGAGATTGCAACTGGATATTGCTAATATAAGATGAAAGCTTTATTGATCAAGGTGGGGTTCTCGGACGCTTTGTCCGTCGCTGAACACAAACGGCACGCTGGTTGCAGCTATGGCGTAACTTTTGATCTAAACAAAACCAAAGTCTAAACGGTGCCCTAAGGGCTGTATATATGGAGGAAGAGGGGTGAATTTCGTGGCCCTTGGTGGAGGGGTCCAAACTAACCCTATCTCTTGTTTCCCCACACATACGGACTCTAAAAATAGCCTATACTAATGTATTTCTGAAATTACATGGCCTGGCCCAATAATAAGGTGACGCGAACACCTAGAATAGCCTATGGACGAATATTATGAAGTGGCATCTTGTATATTTCGTCCAAGGCTTCATGCACTCCTTATGGTGGCTTCAAAGTCCCGAAATCATCACTTGTAACTCCGTTTGATCCTCATGCATGCCATCAACTCCATGCGTGTTCTTGCTCCAATGTTCATCCTTCTCCAAGCTAGGCCCTTCATTTGTAAGCAAAACAAATGTATCCAATTTAGGCAAGATCATATTCTCATGAATATTAAAATCATTACCAAGAAACGAAAGTACCGTAATTTAATTGGCGCATAGCTCTAGTAATTGGTCCCAGATATGTAACAGTAGGGGCTGTGGGTGTAACAATGGTATTGATGTCCTCATCACGCCTCCACCAAATTGATAGTTATCATCTCATCGAAAGATCGACACCCCGCCTTTATCAAGTGGTATCGCTTTTAGGTTGCTCGGTGAGAATTTCCAGCTTTTCCTAGATTAGATTTATTTTCTACCTATTGTCCAAGAAAAGCCACAAAAATAGTTAGATCTATTCACCCTTTGTCCAAGCCACTCGAGCCTTTGCAATTTTCTTTTCATTGGTTGCATTATTGAATTATCGTTGCATCGCCGTGTTGAGTTGCCGGTCTTAGTGTCTAGTTCCTTTAGAGTTTCGAGTTCTGTTCACATTAGTCACGCCGCTGCATCATTATGCCTTCTCGTTGTCCACCATCCCATCTATTAATTTCCACCACGCATACGCTACTGTTCATTGTCATAATCATAGTTGAGGTCATTCACATCTTCGCCAGATCCAATCTGCATCTTATCTAGTTTGTCTTGGAAAGAGGGAGAAAAAGAGAAAAAAAGGAAAGAAAAAAAAGAAAAAGAGAGAGAAAAAAAGAAAAAAAAAGTGTGAGGAAAAAAAGAGAGAAGAAAAAAAATCGGATCTATCTAGAATCAATCTCGTACCTGAATTCGGATTGAATCTGTTTTATGACTGTTCAAGAAAACAGGTGTATCTTCCTCATACGAAGTCCGCTTTGACTCCGTGAGTACTCAAATTAAAGCTAGCGACGAGCCGCATCTAAATAGTTGCAGAAGCTAGTTCAATATTTGACACCTCAAAATCGGCTTCTAAATAGGTCTTTTGCCCTCTCAAGTTCGTGAACACAGCTTGTTCCAATTTTTCGTGCCGCTTTTAGAATTCTTGACCTCATATCAACTCGAATTGAGTGATTCTTTTGCATTGGAAAGCTTGAGTTAGTAGCATTCTTTGAAAGAATTTATTAGAAAATTGGCTCAAACTTTTCAAGAGGAAAGTTGAGAGAGAGTTGTTGTATGTCCCGCTTGGTAGTTGTTTTTCATCATTATCTTCACTACTGCTAGGATCTTCACTTATATCTTGCTGTCAAGAGCTACTTAGTAACCTTCATTGATGCTAGTTGTGCTACGCCGACCTCATTAGTGTTCTAGGCTCGCCTCTAGTCCGGTCTAGCTTAGGACCAGCACAAGATCATGCTGCTGAGCGCTTATTCAACATTGCATCTCCGAATTGATTATTGCTAATCTTTGCTACCATATATAGCCAACCTAGCTCCACATATTTCTACACCGTATATGTATCGCCCTCGCAATCGCTTACACATCTTCGGAGTTATTTGACATCGCTGGTTGCCCGTCACCACCTGCCGCATGGTAAGAACTTGTAAGATGTTGATATTTGCTTTATCGTGAGCACTTTACAACCACATCCTAGTAGTTCATAGCAACATTATTCTCGAATTTTGTTTCTTGTTTCTACTAATCATGACAGGTTTCGAGATAGAAGTTCTTGGACGACGGACACATCTTCACCATCACGAGAGTTGGGACAACACACACAACCACATGGTCGTTATCTCTTTACCGTCATTTGAGGGTAGATTTAATCCTGCTATTTATCTAGCTTGGGAGTTTGAAGTAGAAAAGTTTTAGTAACCATGACTTTTCCGAACTTGAGCGAGTACGAGCCGCCACTAGAGCATTTACTGGTTTTGCTTCAGCTTTGGTGGAGTGTGCATTGTAAGAAAAATATTGATAACCAACCCACAACTTGGAAAGATTTGAAATATGTAATGAGACAACATTTTTCCTCCTTACTATCGCCGTGAATTGCTTCGCAAATTTGAACAATTTAAACAAGGCAACAACACTGTCTCAGGCTTACTACAAAGAGTTCAAATCTTATATGCATCATTGTGACATAGAAGAATCTAAGGATGATACAATGAATAGATTTTTGGTGGTTTGAACCATGATATTCGTGCAAGATTTCAGATATTCCTCGCTGCATTATCGGTATGTATGTTCGTGCTTGTACCTTTGAGAGACAGCTTATGTGAGGATGCATTGGGTGACTACAACAACTACTATTCCAGTTCATGCTCACCACCGCCGGTTGGTTCCTCCACCGTCAGCACCTACTAGAGCAGCCCCACCTCGGATTGTGAGCGCGACATCATCTCAAGAGTATGGTGCATTGTCTACGCCTCAGATTTACATCAGCTACGCCTTTATGCATAAGGTAACAAAGAAGGTATTGATGATATAATCTCACATGAGAATGATGCATCCCTAGTTAACTTGAATGCATCATGTGTTGAGTTACCCGTGATTTGAGCACATCACCTATTTTAGAGAATCTTGATATGTCATGAATGCGCCATGTGATCAAACAACTGAAATACCAACACTTTTGAGTGCACCCATTGAATTAACTGTTGATGCAAATGAATCAATGTTTAATCATTTTGATATGACCTCTAATCTTGGTGATGATTCTGTGTTTAATGACTCATTGCATGTTTGCTTATCTAAGCATGTTGTAGCATGTAAATTTGATTCAAATAAGGTTTATTCACCAATGTTGGGATGGTTTAATGATGAACATTGTCAATCTTTTGAAATAAATAAGAGCTTCACTTATATGTGCAAACTGAGTTGCAATATTTTAATGCCTTCTAGTTCTTGTGCTAATTTGTTGGCTTTTGATTTTATGAACTATGCAAGTTACTCATCTATTCATGTGTCATATATGCAAAATTCAAGGAAGTAAAATGGATGACGATACATATACAACATGTACACCTTGACTCTTTCGTTAGCCACATTTCAGATAAGCAACGCCGAGGACGGCTTTATTTTCAAGAAGGAGGATGATGAGGACATGACTACTTTGGATATGACCAAAATATTGCATGGATGCATATTTGTCGGTGATTTCTAGTGCAAACTATTCAATAATCTATTTATGTTAATCAAAAAAAATACTTCACACACTTTTATGTTTTGTCTAATTGCAGGTGTATGGGACATTTGTACAATCCACATATGAAGATAAGGAAGAAAGAGATGTTTATTTTCTGTTCAAAAGTTCTCTCACGTCACTTTTGGCCCAAGAGAAGATAGAGTCCAAGTCTCTCACGTTCTGGACTCAGATTCGACCTGCACAGACATACCTGACTCAAAACGTTAACAACTTTTTCATACGGACTCTGAATTGGGTGATTCTTTTTGTTTGAAAGTAGATTTCATGCTCTTTCCAGCACAATTGAATCACCTTAAAATCCGTCCGGAGCGTTGAGTTATGGACGAAACAATCTGATGCTGCACCAGAATCCGAGTCAAACCACAAGTCCAAAGGTGTTACGCCACCTCCACTTGGGCCCATTGGCCTTGTACGACCTAGGGTTAGTTTTAGGCTGCCTTGGGACGTCCTCCCACCTCCTTGGCCGCCACCCCTTGCTCCTATATAAGTAGATCCATCTAGTAGCTTTTCCTTTGGGATTTGTTTAGTTAAAAGTTAGCCATTGCAACTTCGTGTACTTCGTTTGTGTCCAACGACCAGACCAAGACCGCTTACGGATCCCCATCTTTATCAATACTTCATACATACTCGCAATATTCAGATTGCTTTTATCATATTCTTGCTTGTTCTTCGATTGCTTGCAGGAATAGACCTTCGTGGTCGTTGATTGTGCTCCGCGTGGTCAATAACCTCTCGGAGTTGGTTTAGCGATTGCTAAGGCGCAACGTCGCACGCTTGTAGTCGGATCGCAAAGTCGCTCCACCAAATTGATAGTTATCATCTCATCGAAAGATCGGGACACCCCTGATCGTGTTCGCAGTAGTCAATAACCTCCGGAGTTGGTTTAGCGATTGCATAGGCGCGACGTCTCGCACGCTCAGAAGTTGGATCGCCAAAGTCGACTTCATCCAAAACGATAGCCACCATCTCATCGAAAGACGGGACACCTTCGCCTACTATCAAGTGGTATCGATTTCCGTGTGTTTCCGTGAGATTTTACAGTTTTCATAGTTTAGATCGAGTCTGTTCTTCATACCTATAGTCCACTTAAAAGCCAAAAAATTAGGTTAGTTCATCCCATCCGAACCAAGCCGAGCCTTTGCATAATCTTTTTCAGATTTGCTTTGTTGAATTTGCGGTTGCATCGCCGTGTCAAGTTGCTGGTCTTAGCGCCTAGTCTTTAGAGTTTCGAGTTCGCTCACAAAGTTGTCACGCCGCCACGCCATATACCACCACCACATATTCACCGCCAATCCGAATCCATATACGCCACCACATATCCGCCGCCATCACGCCCATCCGAGTCCACTGCAACATATATCCGCCACTTAAATCCGAAGTTCCACCAGATTCATCTCCGCCACCAGTCCGAAGTTCCACCAGATTCATCTCCGCCACCAGTCCGAAGTTCCACCAGATTCATCTCCGCCACCAGTCCTAGTCCGAGTCCAGAATTGTTGCATTGTTCTCGATTTCCAGATCACGCGATACTCCGAGTCGTGACAGAAAGGACTCCCCAACTTCGAGCCATCCGCAGAAGAAAAATAGTTCCAGCTTAAAAAAAACTAAGTCTGGAAAATTTGGTTAGGCAAAAAAATTCAGAGTGTGCTCCTCCATTGTTTACGTGGCCGCCCGGATTTTGTTGGTGTTCTAGGCTCGCGCCTCTAGCACATGCCTATGATAGAGGCAGAGGTGTCCCGCCTTCGATGAGATGGTGGATTTCGCTTGGTGGAAGTCGATTTTGACGATCCGACCACGAAGCAAGGAGAGGCCGCCGCTTTAGCAATCGCTAAACCAACTCCGGAGGTTATTGACCACACCGAGCATCGCATCAACCTCGACCACGAGGGTCTATTTCTCATGAGCAAACGAAGAACAAGCAAGAAACTGAGATTGCAACTGGATATTGCGAATATAAGATGAAAGCTTTATTGATCAAGGTGGGGTTCTCAGGACGCTTTGTCTCCGGTCGCTTGAACACAAACGGCACGCCGGTTGCAGCTATGGCGAACTTTTGATCTAAACAAAACCCAAGGAAAAGCTACTAGATGGATCTACTTATATAGGAGCAAGGTGGCGGCCAAGGAGGTGGGAGAACGTCCCAAGGCAGCCTAAAACTAACCCTAGGTCGTATAAGGCCAATGGCCCAAGTGGAGGTGACGTAACACCTTTGGACTTGTAGTTTGACTCGGATTCTGGTGCAGCGTCAGATTGTTTCGTCCATAACTCAACGCCTGGACGACTTTTAAGGTGATTCCAACTGTGTTGGAAAGACCATGAAATCTACTTTCCAACAAAAAAGAATCACCCAATTTGGAGTCCGTATGAAAAGTTGTGGACGTTTTGAGTCAGGTATGTCTGTGCAGTCCGAATCTGAATCCGTAACGTGAGAGACTTGGACTCTATCTTCTTGGCCCAAAAGTCACGTGAGAAGACTTTTGAACAGCACCTAAACTTCTCCTTTCCCTTATCTTCATATGTGGATTGTACAAATGTCCCATACACATGCAATTAGACAAAACACAAAAGTATGTGAAGTATTTTTGTTCTGATAACATAAATATATTATTGAATAGTTTGCACTAGAAATCACCGACAAATATGCATGTATGCAATATTTTGGGCTTATCCATGTAGTCATGTCCTCATCAGTCTAGCCATGACTAGCACAGTTGATGAGGACATCAATACCATTGAATACAACCCACAGCCCCTACTGTTACATATACGGGACCAATTACTAGAGCTCACAAGACGCCAATTAAATTACTGTGCACTTTCGCTTTCTTGGTAATGATTTTAATGTTCATGAGAATATGATGTTGCTTAAATTGGATACATTTGTTTTGCTTACAAATGAAGGGCCTAGCTTGGAGAAGGATGAACATTGGAGCAAGAACACGATGGAGTTGATGGCATGCTAAGGGAATCAAGAACGGAGTTACAAGTGATGATTTCAGACTTTGAAGCCACCATAAGGAGTGCATGAAGCCTTGGACGAAATATACAAGATGCCACTTCATAATATTCGCCCATAGGCTATTCTAGGTGCTGCGTCACCTTATTATTGGGCCAGGCCCATGTAATTTCGAAATACTTAAGTATAGGCTATTCTTAGAGTCCAGAGTGTGGGGAAACAAGAGATAGGGTTGGTTTCGACCCCACCTCAAGGGCCACGAAATTCTCCTCTTCCCCATATATACAGCCCTTAGGGCACCGCTTAGACTTTGGGTTTTGTTTAGATCAAAGTTCTTTATAGCTGCAACTTCACAGACTTCGCTTGTGTTCAATCACTGCATAAAGGCCACAGAACCCCACCTTGATCAAGAAAGCTCTCATCTTATATTCGCAATATCCAGATTGCAATCTCAGCTTTTGCTTGTTCTTCGCTTGCTCGCAGGAAATAGACCCTCGTGGTCGTTGATCGTGTTCAAGCGTCAATAACCTCTCTGAGTTGGTTTAGCGATTGTTATATGCGCGACGCCTCGCACGTCAGAATGGATCGCCAAAGTCGATTTCCACCAAAGCTAAATCCACCATCTCATCGAAAGACGACACCTTTGCTCTATCAAGTGGGTATCAGATTTCCAGTTGCTCGTGAGATTTTACGCTTTTCGTGAGTTTAGATCGAGTCTGCTTCTTCATACCTACAGTCCACAAAAAGCCAAAAAAATTAGGGTTAGGTCATCATATCCGAACCAACTGAGCCTTGCATAATCTTTTTTCAGATGGCGCTTGTTGAATTTGCGGTTGCATCGCCGTGTCTAGTTGCTGGTCTTAGAGTCTAGTCTTTAGAGTTTCGAAG